>VZRX01023322.1:45745-67748 GCA_013398075.1 Notiomystis cincta | reverse complement strand
AGTGTGCGCCAGGGGGGGGGGGGGGGGGGGGAATGCTTTTATTACTTAAAAACCTGTCTGAGGTGTCTGGTACCTTTTTGTAATGGGAACAGCTCAAAGTGAGTAAAACAGCAGGAATGTTTCACACTGTTCTCCAGCAGAGTAACGAAGTCCAAGCCATGGCTCAGCCCCGCCTTTCATGCAGGTAAACTTTTTCCCTATTTATACTCAATGTTTCCTTCCAGATCAAATCAGTAGCTTTCCCCAGAAGTATATCTTGTTGTCAGTCTGTTTGCCAATGTCTGTTCTCTCCTGCAAGACATTGTTTTTGCATCACGCAATAGGCAAATAATTCACTTCAGCCGTCAGTTTGGAGCATGCTCGCCTATCAAATCTGATGACTTTGAGCTGACATTTTTGATAGCAATTAATGATAAAAATATTGGCTGCTCTGCTGCTACTGGTATTTGTTGTTGAGGTCATAGGTTTATACATGATTTGGAGTGCAGAGAGCTAGTGAATTTCTCTTTTCCCACTATGCATTATGTAACAGGGTCGGGGTCAGCCCTACTAGCCGTGGTCCTGCACTGAGCAAACCTGAGACCAGCACTCACAGCTGAAAGATACTCATCCACTTTCCCTTTAGTCTGATGCTCTGCCAGTGACCTATAAAACATTGCTGTGCTGTCACAGTAAGCTCATTCACAACATCGTCCCTTCCCCGTGCTTCTGCATGCGGGGAGGTTTCCACAGCCCCTCTTCTGCACGGCTGCTTGGCCACCGTTGTGGCAGGAGAAGGTAGCTGCTCTCACTTGATTCACCAGAATGCATTTGGATGCCAGCTGCAAAACATGACGTGACTGGCCCTTCCAGCCAGCAGTCAGGCTTTCCCACGCCCGGGTCCCATCGCGGACAGCACCCTTCTCGGCAGTGCGTGTGATTACAGCCGGCCCTCTATTGCTCCGTGAGTCACATGCCCCATTCGCAGCGAGACAAAGGGGCGAGCAAAGGAACAGGGCTTCCTGGTAATTGTGTTTTTCATGGTTCTCTTCACTGATCCAGTAACAACATAATCATTGAAATTAGAGACAGAAAAGCTCTGCTGGGGCATTGTGTTAACACTCTGCCAGTTCCAGATTGCGATCTACCGAGCTGTGGCAGGTAAGTCATCACCTCCCCAGCTCTGCTCCACCCAGAGGGAAAAAAAAAAAAAAACACACATGAAAGAAGAAAAAAAGAAAGAGGTCTATTAAAAAACAGTCTGAGCTGTGACATTGCCACCACCTATTACAGGCTACTCCTGGTGCAGAGGCCTTCATTGTATTGACTTTTTACTTAACTATCTCCATGATAGGGTGCCGAACTTTTCCTCATTTTCAGCCAAGCAGAATGGAAACAAATTATGGATTTTGCCACCTCTATTCAAAGAGGGGGAAGTACTGAGGTGTTGCAGAGCCTCTGGAGAAAGCAACCACTGCACAGCCCCTGAGCTACACTGATGGCAACACTGCCATATTTCAAAGCTGTCAAAGGTTTTGGGAGAGGGACGGGCCTTGCCTTGGGTTAAAAAGCAGTAGGACAGAGTGTGACGGGTGTTTTATGGGTATCAAATATCTCGCCAAGGTAAGATAAGTCACTGTGTAAACAACATGTGCTGAGGCAAACACCTTAGTTTGGAGATGGTAACTAGGGAGCTGAGATGTTGAATAGCAAAGAGTAACCCATTCCAATGTAACTAGCCTATTTCCCTGCTGGGAATGTCCAGCCTATCACTCACCCCTGGCTTCATGTAGAGAATTATCCAAAAGTCATGTCCCTAAAATACTATATCTTACTTTTCCCTGTTGTACTGACTATGGGTGCTCACAATTGCAATCTGGAATGGCTTTGTGAGTGTGCATTCAGGACTGTGATTGTCCCTGATGTTTTCTGTAGCACTGAGAAGTTACTGCATTGCACGAGTTGGGCTATATTATTTGTTATCTTACATCTTACAGCACGTTCTTTTTATTTATTTTTAAAGTGGTTGTAATAACTCACTGTGCTCCAGTCCTTTTGTCAATCTTCAGAAGAAAACTCCTATCACCTGAAAAAAAACAAACTGAAACTTCATTTTGTAGACTGTTCTGGTAAATCTTGGCTAAGGTAGGCCTAAAGGGGAAGGAAATTGAGATAACTGACACACTTAAGCATGTGTCATTCCTCATCTCTCCAGTCAATAATTGACAACAAAAGGGGAAAAAAAATCATATGGGTCAGACAGCTCACAGATGATGCTCTGAAACTGAGATGGCATTTTGCTATGCAATGGGACAATCACACCTGCAGCAGCAGCTGAAGGGGGAAATCCCTTCCCACCTCGGAGCAACGTTTCAGTAGTTTTAAAATATGTGACATCCCTTCCCAGTGCATCAGTGCCACCATGACCACAATTCTGCAATTTCCACAAACCTCAGAAGTAGCATCAGCCCCAGGGCAGTATCATGGTGCCAGCTGAGGGCAGGGACATACAAGCCCCTGGGCAACAGCAGGCCTTGCACAGGGCAGGGCATTGCTATTGAAACTGTGGCAACTCTAGGGGAATGTGGTGTGCATTAAACACAAGTCAAAAGTAATCCAGGTCAAATGGCTGCTGCTGAAAGTAAGCTGTCATAGTGGGAAAGAAGAGTTTGAAAGGGTGACTTCTCTTTTCATCTCTCTATCTACTGTTTTAACCCAGCGTAAGAACCAGGCTTGGAATTTTAGTGAAGTCACACAATTGCATTTGCAGCACTGGGAGAGAAACCAGACATCATCCCAAACTAATTGCCAGCTATAAAATTTAGTGGAGGCATACATAAAGACAAACCTGTAGCAAATAGAATCACGTCCATGTGTCAGTCTTCAAGTGAATCTAGAAAAGCTTTGTCTAAAACACACGAATTTTAAGTCACGATCCTCTGCAAGAGGATCCTATGATCTTGCTCATTGTCCTGATTCACCACATAGTAAATATTGCTATTACTTAAAAAATGTAAAAAAGCTGTGACTTACGTCAAAGAGGCTGTATGACTACACATAACAGAAAAACATCTTTGACAAATAGATGGTGTGTATCAATCTGAAAGACTCCATGAAGTACTCTTTTGTATTACTAACCCAAGGCTTCAACTGACAAGAGGTTTCCTTTTGTTTACATCTTTCCTGGCAATAGCATCATGACAACTGCAGCCTGCCTGCAAGAATGTACACGGACCCGGGAACCCAGCCATACATTAGCAAACTGCAGTGTGCTCCACGTGTTTCTCATCCTTTGCTTAACAACCTCGTGTGGGTAAAAAAAGCTACTTGTGTGCAGTACTGCATTCATGGTGATGACTCATGTCTATCAGCTTCTGCCAGGCAATGATGAGATTTCAGGTAGGAAGCAGCCCATCTTCTGTATTTTCTCTCTCTGAGATAAAAAATTTCCTTAGTGGAAGGTGGGAAATAAAACCAGGAAACCAAGCCAAAACAAAGAAAACCTGTTGAAGCATGCAGAATTTGTCATTGAAGTATAATCCAAGCAGATTTTGTTTGTCAGAAGTAGCATAAGTAAAATAACAATTCTGAAATTATTTTATCTGGAACTGTTTTCATATCAAGCAGCACATGTGAGCTTAACACTGACAGTTCAAGGCCTTACCAAGTGTCAAGTGGTGTGATTGCAGGTGCTGTCACAGCACTCCTGCCACATGCATCAGTGGTAGCTGCCAGTTCCAGGGGCTGTCAGCTGCAGTGCTGGTGCCCAGGAGTCCTCCCTTGTGGCACATCCCTCACTCACATGTACAGGGGCATTGTGCTCTAGCAGCCACGTGTTTTCTTCTTTACCCCACACTGACACCAAGACAGAAATCACACCCGAGCAATGGATCTCATTAAACACCAAAATTACACTCAAACACCAATAATTACACTTGCCTGGGATGGAGGTTTATTGTTGAACTCGCACAGCTTTTGTGAAATTATCTTTACACCTCAGCTCTCTCTCTGATTTTCAATAGACAGCATGAAACTCTGCTCTCGCGCCTCGGGAGCCAGTGCATTACATTTGCTCTGGACTTTCAGCATTGTAACTGGGAGCAGAAGTTGGATCTGTTTCTCTCTTGCTCTCTTAAAAGTTCAGGGAAACATGAAACCGCAAAAGGCTAATTCTTCTCTGTGTTACATTTCTGTGAGCCCACAGGGCAAAATAGCAGTGGTATTTTTAATGCTTTTTTTTTTCCCCCCTGACTTTTCAATCCACAGTTCTTGGCACAACTGGTGACAGCTCACACAGTAACACACTTACTCTGGCATCGTTCCTTCTAAGTCGCTTCTGATGAATACTGGGAGCACCAGAAAGGGTCCTGGCCAGTGCAGCACACGTGTGACAAGCAGGGGGAAGAGCTGGGGGTCATATCACAAGGCTTGGCCTCATTGCAGGTTTTCTGGTTCTGGTGCTGCATGGTCACAATGCACAGTATTCAGCACACACACACTTGGTTATCATTAAACTGTAAATATTGCAAGAAGGTATTCAGCATGATTTAATATTCCTATTAGTGCCTCCGAAGGCCCAAGCAGAGAAGCTGCACGGTGCTAGGCTGAGCACTGTGTAAATATTGATGGTTTCTGTCTTGCAGTGTTTACAATCCAAGAAGGAGCCCTGCACCAGAGCTCTCTGCTACAGTTTTGTTATTTGTCTTTGGAAATGATTTGTCTGATTTAAAGCATCATAAATGAGCATGTCCTTTCTTTTGCCACTACTACTAAAGCAATTACTTCACAAAGAGCTGTGAAGACAAAGTTCTAGACCTAAATATTTTATCATCCGGATCAAGAAGTAGTTTTTTGATGTAAACCCAGAATCCAATACCTTTTTTGCAGCTGTAATATGCTACAATAAAATATGATCTCACAGTTCCCAAACCCTTGCCAGGTAACAATGATTCAGCACAAGCAGGGAAAGGCATGCTTGTCCTGAACAGGGACATGCTCTCAGGTAAACTCACTCTAAGACCTGATAATGGAAGAGGCTGCTCCCAAAGCCACCACACAGACAAGACAGAGATATGTGGCAGTGGTTGTGGAGAAACCCACATCAGGAATCAGGTAAGTCAACATTACACATGTATGTAGCAGGAACAGACACTACAGGAATGGCTTTTGGCCCAAGGCCAAGTGCCTTGCTGAGGGTGCTGGTGTTTGGAAAGGAAATGACAAGTTTCTACAGCTGCAAGAGTCCACACTGACGCACAGCTAGCTGTACCCTCCCTCCAGCTGAGGATTAAACCTCTGCAAGGAAGCTGGGAGCTGTGCTATGCCTCAGAATATGGCTGGAAGCCACTGCCATCCATCCATCATGCAAGCATAACTCCTTCAGAGTTCAAAGGCAAAGTTGCAACAGACTTGTTATTCCTCAGGGTGTTCTGCAGATTTATATACTGTCACCTACCTGGGCAGTGGGAGATGTTTACCTGTCTCCTGTGTCAGCTGAGCTCAGGGAGCAGCAACACGATTACAACACCTGAGTGCTCAGAAATGCTTTCTGGCTCCTCATATCTCCTCATCTGATCTCCAGGACACCTCACCACTGTTAAAAAAAAACACCACCAAAGCACCACCCAGCTCCAAACCATTTGAGGTGTGGGCCCAGAAGCACCTCTAGCATTCTCCTCTTCCCCTGCTATTGCAGCCTGACATTTCATAAATGATCTTTGTTCTTCCCACAAGCCTTACCTCCTTTGGGGTCAGGGCTTAGAGTCAGGGGTTTCGCCTGAGGCAGGTTATACCTGCAAACAAGAGAGTGGACGTGGAAGGACAGCCTCAGCCCGCCACCACCACCACCATCACCGCGGTGTTCCTCAGAGCGCTTAACAAAGCTGGAGGCTGAGCTGTCAGCGCTCGGCCTCCCCTGCTCCCCGCACGGGGAAGCTCGTACCTTGTTATTGCTGCCCCGCCGCCGCACGCCCAACGCCGCGGGGCTGCTGCCACCGGCGCTTCCGTCCGCGCTGGGCAAACACCTGCGCCCTTTCTCCACACGGATAACAATAGTGCCGCCCTCATTTCCCGCTCCGGGAGCCGCGCTCTGGGCACCGAGCGGCGACTACAGACGGTGGCCCAAGGTCTGGTTAATGTTTCAGCGCTTTGAGCCCATCACAGGTTGCACTTTGAGCCGTACACAGCACGTTATTGGCGGTCCTGGGGCTTAAAGGTTTTTTACCACCGACCGGTTGGATGCCTGCTCCTTTTTTAAGAGGAGTCTGCAACCAGAAATCTTGTGTCAGTGTCAAAGCACCCACACTGGTGAAAAAAACAGTAAATGTTCTGTCATCAGCATAACCTTGATTTCCACAGACTTCGGGGGTTTTTGCACATGAGAAGAGGCTGTGGCATCGCTGAATGCCCTGTTAACAGCCAACGGGGCAAAGTTCTTGTTTCCTTTGTAGTGAAAAAGTTCAGGGCCGGATTTTGATTATCACAAGGAGTAGTAAAGTACATAGAGCAGAGATCGCACATTGGGTAAGAATTATCACCGAGGCGAAAAAACCAAACAGAAACAGCAAAACAAACTCCTGCCCAGCTGATGCAGCACTGCCCCACATTCTGGTGTGCGCAGCCCCTGTACCTGTGCAGCACATGCAGCTTATGGAAAAGGCTGGGCTGTGCTCTGGATGCAGCACAGCCTCCCCCAGCACAACAAAACACCACAGCACAGCTGCCAGGGGAGTCCTGCCAGGGCAGCTGGGCAATGGTGGGCTCATCCTGCCCTTTTGATATCTTTCTTCAACATGCAAATTAAAGTAAATTCAGTGAAGTACCAAAGTCCAGTGTCATGCCACTTACCTTATATACCAAAAGAAAAAAAAGAAAAAAAAAACAAAAAGAAAGAACAGAGAAGCTATCAAAGGACCTCTATTTTTATGTTTTATCAGGATCTGTTACCCTGAGCCATGGTTAGGATGTCAAGCACTCTTGTTTTGAATGTGGCGTTGATGACAGATGTACACCCACACTACACCCAACCCTTACAAAGGTTTGAGTATTCTTTTCCAAGTCTGGGAAAGAGGAAAATTCACATTTTACACAAAATCAAACTCCTGCCTGACAGCTCCCCATCTGCTGGCTCCGTCCCTGTTGTGTTGTTGCTGTTGTCCTGCCTTGGTTGGGTTCTGGTGCAGGTTTAGCTCCCCTCAAGGCTCCCAAAGAAATTGTTTCGTGCGTTACCATCAGATTGACTCAGCCCATGCAAATATCCCCGGCAAAAGTCACGGGGATTGACAGGCGAGACGTGAGCACTGCACTCGCAGTGGTGGCTTGGAGAAAAACGCAAAGGACGGAGCTTGCAGACTGTGCCTGTAAATGCCACCAGCACACACAGGGGGAGAGCTGAAAAAACCTCGCCGCTCCAGACTTGCACAACTGGACGGTGAGCAGAGAAGGGTAGGAGCCGTGGGAACTGGCAGCGGGGTGACACAGGAGAGCACGGGGACTGCCAAACTATTCAGCTGCGATCCAGAGACTGACAGTTGCGGCAAGAGCCATCTTCCCCCCCCTCCCTGCAAAGCATTCCCTCTCCTAGAGATTTGCATAACCCTGTGTACATTTCCTGCAGTCCTTGGGCAACGAATAGAGTTGTGGTTCAACAATTTACAGGATCAAAGGCAGATTATGATCCTATCGCTGGAACAGTTAAGTTTTTACATGTGGGCTTTTTAGATACCACTTCTCAAAGATCAAACTCCAGTGTATCCCAGGGAAGTAAGTTTAGGCAAACCACAGAGCTGAGGAACAGGCAGGATCACTTTTCTTTTTTCATTTTGTATAATCAAAAAGTTTTATTACGGTTTTCTAAAGACCCATAACTCTCATTCTGTACCCAGCCGGTGCTGACTGCCCGCGGTTTGAGATCCCCAAGGTGGATCTCCTGGGCTGCCTTACAGCAGGGGATTTCCTAGGGCAGGAAGCCCGTCCTGCTGGGAGGGAGGCTCAGCCAGCTCTTCCTTCAATGGCAGACAGGGCTGAGGGTTTTACAAGCGCCTTGCGTGCGATTTCCCTGCTCTGTGTCCAGGCCCCTGGCAGCTGGAGAGGAAGCTGCATGTAATGAGCCCCAGGTGGAGCGAGCAGCTTCAGCTCTGCAACAGCAGCTCCCCACACCCTAAAAGGAGGGAGCCACTGGCACCGGGAAGGCATCTGGGACAGACCACTTCAGCCCAGGCTGGACAGCAAATGCAGATGAGGGCTGGGGTAAGGCAACGACTAAGTGCAAATCTTCAAGGAAGTAGAGGATCTGAAATCAAACTCCCCCTGAGTTCAACAAGCCTCACAGAGAGGCTGGGTCATGCCACCAATGACTCACTTCTGCCAGATGGGGAGAGTCTGGCCAACACAGGCATCAGCTGGTCCATGCAGCCCTCCTTGCTCTTCTGACCCCGTGGAAGGAAACCTGAGCTTCTGCATCACTGCATTTCAAAAGGAAAGGAAATTAAATTTTTTCGCAGCGGAAATACCTGTTGCTTATCAATGTAAATATGAGAGAAAATGATGCAGCCCCCCACACCTCCTTCCATGCCTTCTGCTTATTTAAACTCATGCTGCCACATCAGGGGAAGCTCAGAGAGTGGTGCTGGCTGTCAGCACAGTACCCAGCTGGGCTTCACATGCTGCCCTCCCCAAGACCACCAGCACCCCACGATCACATGCAGGTGAAGGACTAAGGTGTTGCAGGACCGAATGCAAACTCTCCTATGGGGAGACCTGTATTTCTGCATTCCCACCACCTCCTCCTAGGGCCCAAAGAGATGTTAAGGGATGTCACTCTCTCTTCAGAGGCTGATTGGGACATTCCTCTCTGCCCCAAGTGTCATGGACACAGTAGCAGGGGTCAAGGTAGGTTTTGGTAGAGGAAGGAAGGTGGAGAGACTGATTGTTTTGTAACAGACAGTATGTGCTTTGCAGATGCAAATCTAAACACTAAACTGAGATATTTACAGAACGTTTTTTCCATGTATCACCAGCTAAGGAAGAAAGACTTTTGAGGAGGCCTTTGGAGAAAGCTGGCAGCACATCACTGGAAATACCTTGGCTGAATGCAAGCCAGGTGAATTTCACATGAAGAATGAGTTACAGAAGAAACTGCCTAAGTAGTGTTTAATACAATAACCTGAACTAACCTTTTAGTTCAGGTTGGCAGAGGAATGTCTGCTTCACACCTCACCAGAGAAGGCTCATGGCAGCAGAGCCAGGACTCTGAAATCATGCTGAAAACAGCAATGCCACAGACTCAAAGCTAAAAATAATCCCTCCATTTTTGAAAAAGCCCAATGGATTTTATTATTAATTGCTTCTCTCTCTGGCTTGCCCCTGTCACAACACAGAAAGCAGAAGTTAGAAAAAAGCTTAGCTATCTACACAGGGAAAATGGGCTTTCTCTCATGAACAGAAGTTGATCTGTTTGCATCAGAGCAAGATTTGCTGTTGTGGTTAGTGTAGTGGAGTAGCAGAGATCAGGTGCCTTTCAAAACAGTACAAAACTAGTCAAAGTATCTCTAGTTAAATGGACTGTGCATGATATTGTGTAAGCACTCTCAAGTCGAACAGGGAAAGAAGCGATAGAGGGAGAGTTCAAACAAGGAATGAGACTAGAAGTACAAAAGAAAACAAAATAAAACACTGGACACAAGGTCAAGAAATCAGAACACTGCAGGCTAGAAAAGGAAGTGAAATTACAGGCTCTGGCAAAACAGCTGAATGCTTACTCAGGAAAGTTACAAAACTGTCATGATCCTTACCACCAGTTATGTGTCTGCTATCCAGAACCATTTCCAAGACAAGCTATACAAATTCATAAAAGCAAGCTTGGGGACATCAAATTCTTCTCACATCAGTCAAGTGATTTTGTTTATTTTTATATAAATACCAGGACCAATACATATATGGTATCCTTACTAGGATATATATAAGGATATATACACACACAAACACACACATACACACACACACATACACACACAAAATTGCCTCTTAGTAAAATCTATAAGCTAATGGCAAATTATGATCAAGACTGTCTTCTCCATCAACATCTTCTACAGGAAAAGCTTCTAAAGGCCAAAAGCCCTCAGCTAAGCACTAAAATTTATTTACCAATCAACAAAAAAGCAATTTTGCTCCTGCAAAGGAGCTAGAACACCAGAGGAAACGTTGAGATAGGGAAGAACACTTGGTTTATGCTGAAACTAGACAGGACCCATCAGTTAAAGTAACCAAATTGTTTATGCCTAGTGGAAGCCACTCAGGCCCTAACTGGTTTTGGGGAGGAAGCAGAAGCAAGTATGGAGTGTATGACACATGATTGCCCACAGACCTGTCAGGCTGTAGGGACTTCTGAGGCAGGACCAAACATTCTCTGTATACTTATAGAATACCATACTAGTAAAACTACAGGCCTCACCATTAGGAATTATTTCTGTACTACTACATATAAAAATGAGTATTCCCAAAAAGAAGGTGAGTCCTGCCAACTTGTGACTGATGGAGGAGCTCCAGGGCATTATTTCCCCAGCAGTGTGGCAACACTGCAGAGATGGAAAGACTCAGAGAAGCCATGCAAACACAGACATATCTGCTGCAAAACCCACAGCTCTAGGACTGACCCACTCTCACCGTACTCGGGTCAATCCTCTTCATCGTCAGCTAAATGATGTGCTGAAAGGCTCATAAAAAAAACCATGTGCAGGGTTTATATATGCTCAGACAAGGGTTCTTCACTCTGAGAGGGTCATGTTGTTACACACCTAGATAGGGCTTGGTGCCCAGGGCAGGCACTGCCTAGGCTGCAATTAGAGAAAGCAGCCACAGCCCTGGTCTGTGGTCCCAGAGAAGCTGTCCAAGAATAAACAGGGTTAGATGGTTGTCAGCTGCACTCATTCAACTCACAGTCTGCCACCTGTGCCCCCCTCCTCCCCCCAGTTAAGTCACTAATTCAAAGCACTCCTACCTTTGTGCATTTTTATAGGTTTATTACACATTGTGTAAGCAGATGAAAGATCAACACCTTATTTGTCAGTAGAAACACATGGAATTTGGCAGAAACCCTGGCAGAAACTGTGCTATCCAGTGGAACACGGATTAGCTGAGAGGCAGATGCGACTTATTCATGGCTGCATCAGCTTCAGGGACTTGTGATTCATGTTGCACAATGAAGCAGCTCTGCAGAGCTACAAAGGGCTGTGAAGTCGACCTGTTGGTGAAAGCTACCCTGTTCAGCAAATCTGTGTAGCAGGACTTGAGATTCCTGCTAGTCATAGTCTCAGACCTGATGCCTCAGCTTCAGAAAGAAACAGGAGTTTAAAGGCAAATAAAGCCAGTTTCAAAGGGAAAGGCGAGCAAAATGGCTTTGAGCTGTCAGCAGGAGTGCATGCAAAATGTAGATGAGAATGCAGCCTGCGTTTTTACTTTGTAGCATTGCTAGTACTGGTTCATGTTATTTTCTGGATGTGCAGAACTCATTGTCGTGACAGGGACTGGAACAGACACTGAACCGCATACAGCACACATGGGTACAATTATCATGTCTGGAACAGCAACAGCTCTAAGTGACATTTTGCTAGAGTGAGTGGCTAATCTAATCTCTTCTCCTTCAGTCTGAACACTGGAACTCATGGGAGAAGAGCCTGCTGAACCAGCGAAACAGGATAGAGATGTAACAACTCTGGCAGTTGGTGAACAGGAGACTTAAAACAAGTAATGTCCTGAAAAGTGAACATGAGCTGTACTTGTGCCAGTAATCCCTACTGGGAAAAAGCCAGGCGGGAAGTTGACAATTGCAAGATGCCAAGTAGATAAAGAAGAAGAAAAAAAAAAAAAAAACCACAACTAAACGAGTTTTAAAGAGAACTACTAAGTACTTACAAGGGTTACCAAAAAACCTTGCCTGAGTTCTGCAAAAAAATGGCAAATGAAAACAGACTTTGACAGGCAGGACACAGTTAACTGCAAGTGGCCTAAATACCATACGTGTAAAAGTGACACTAAACAGGGTCATGGTGCACCTGGACTCCCAGCTGCACTGCACCTTCTGTGGGCTGGGCTTCCCACCGCAGCCTTACCTCATCTCCAGGGGGAAAACTGATTCCCTACCACACACTCTTTCTCCCCGGTCGCTGCCTACTTTCTCCTGCTTCCCGTTTTGCAGTGAAGCCATCGCGTGCCCCCCGCCCGCCCGGGCAGGGGGATCCTGCGGTTCTGCAGCCCGGCCCAGCCTGCAGCCCGGCCCAGCCTGCAGCTCTCCTTGCCCCATTCCCTGGCCCAGCCTGCAGCTCCCCTTGCCCCATTCCCTCCCCCACAGCACGAGGCCAGCTGTCGCAGCTCCAACGGTTTCACAGCCATGCACGCTGACCTCATGGCACAAGCTGGGAGACATGTGGGATACCACAAGCCCCCCCCACCAACAGGCAGCCAGACACCACCCCCTCCATGCACGCAGGCAGCGACTGCCAGGCTCAAGATTCCCTCCCTATTGTAATTATTTTTGCTTTGCACAGAGATTTATCACATGCAGCTGCCACAACTTGTTTACAAGACACAAAAGCCATGAAAACAAGGTTGATGAAGTCTGCGTGTGAGCTGTTTTCCCTGGCATGAATTTGTCATACCTCTCAGTTCGCTGACGCCCTGGCTGGCCACACAGTCTCCAATAACACACAGCAATGCCTTCCCTTCAGCTTCAGAGCAGCCAAAGTGTGTGTTTTCGGTCAGAGGCTGGCTTTTGACAAAACTGCTTTGCAATTAGGTTTATCACTGCTGCAAGAACAGCAAAACCACCCGTGTTGTCTCATTGCTTCTTTATCTTTTTGTTTTTTTCTTTTCCATGGTAAAACAAGTTTCACAAATAAAACTTTTTGTTTGCTCTACCAGGGATGTGTGGCCAGCACGTGAAGCCTTTGGTTTGTTACTAGGACTCCAGCTCGGTTCTGGATCTTAGCTCCACCCAATGCCCTACATCTACCTGCCTTTAGATAAAGTTATCAAAGTTACTTCAGGTTTATGCTCAGAAAGAATAGGTTTAGGTGAACTTCAATAGCCAGCACCAAAACTATCAGTGCTAGAGTACAGGAAAGCAGAAACTCCCTTTTGATACATTTTAGTGGGTACTCAATATGAGTAATTTTCTTTTCCCAAGTTAAATAACACCTCAGGGTAGGGAAAAGCTTTTACTTGGTGTGGTGTCAGGTGCTACTCAGTCACAGGCGTTTGACTTACAACTACAGCCAAACTTCTAAGTGTAACCTTAACACAAATAGTAATTTAAGAAGTATATTATTGGCCTCAAGCAAAACTGGTCACCAGTGAAGTTCCCAGGGTAAGTCAGTCAGCAAAATGGAAATGCAGCGCTCATCACACGAGCAGGACTTTGGTGGTCATTTACACTAATGCTACTTTGTGTGGCATAATGGTAAATGAAAACAGCAGAGACCACAGGCTTTTACTTTCAATGAAAACTGTTAACCTGAATGGCAACAGCTTTCTTCCTCATTCTATTTTCATTTTCAGTACAGCAGCTGCTATAGTGAAATTACAGAACTGGTCAGCTCAACCAGCAAAGTTGTTTTTTTCCTGAACTTGCTGACATTTTTTATTTTAAAGGACAAAGTAATGAGGATCTCTGAAAATGCCCTTTAATGATCTGAGTGCCCCACTTTTTCTTCATCCCACAGCACACCAGCAAACTGCTTTGAAAAAAGGAAACAAAAGAGGAAAATGCCGAGCAATTCAAATCAAACAATGCAAACATATTTGTGAGGCTGTTTTTCTTTCATTAGTGCTTGAAGCATGGGTGTAAGGAGTGTTGCAATAAATTTCCTTCCTGCAAGAACAGGAAAGGACAAGACATCTTCCAAACCTTTATCAAAGATGACACTCCACTTTGGGTGTGTAGCACTCCTTAAGATAAATCACTTATTCCACAAAACCGTGTCTATTAACCAACTTTCCCCTGAGAGTTACATGAACCTGAGAGTTACAAAAAAAAGTACACTTCCGTTTTACAATTAGTAACTAAAAAAAACCAACCAAATAATACATATATAGGCATCCCAAGAAAAATAGCTCAGAAGTATCAAGTACAGTGTGTCCAGAGACACTACACAAGGCTCCTCTGTACCCACCTGTAATTCACTGAAGATAGAGTATACAGCCATCTCTATGTTCAAAATTATTTTCCAGCTTTATTTCCAAAGTATTTTTTAAAATAATTCTATATTCATACAGTATATTAGGATGACTGTGTTACCAAAGCTGATGCAGTCATAAGTAAGTCAGTGTTTAGTTTGCCATATTGATTTTAAACATGAAGGCTCAAGAAAGGCACAAGTTCAGAAGAATTCCAAAGAGTACACCAGAGAACAGTGTTTCTGACACTAGAAAATTATAAAGGCCACAGCAAAACAGAATGCATACACATAGCAGTCCAAATATTGCAGTCTTCTTTCTACTCATAATGATATCCTTAAATCTTAAATTCACCAGCTCTCCTGCTCCTCAAAGCCCTCCCCCAGCCCCCCAAACAGACAACTGGTTTGTTTTTAAAGATTAGCCGGAACCAATTTTTTACCCTGGAGGTCTCTTATTTCACTGTTGTTGGAAGGATAAGGGTGGGCGACTGACATTCAAGTAACTTGAAATGTGAGCTGCAAGTCTTCATGTTTTTCAGTAATAAGTCATTTTGATAGCAAAGTCCTTTTCTGAAAGGTACCTTAGACTCTGTTGGCAAAAAAACCCGCCCCAATACAACAGGGATCTCTTCTAAATCTTAGCCAACCACCTGTTTAAGTATCTCACAAAGACCTGGCTCCCAGAACTCAGATTTCAATGCAATACAGCCTACTTTATTTCAGCCTACTAGAATTACTGAGTAAAAACCTCGTCATTGCTAGACCAAGTAAGGGTAGAAGCTCTTGCCCTCCCCTATCAAAATTTGTCACCAGTCATGTCTAGGAGCTGCATCACAAAGATCTGCAAAGAACACTTGTCCCAGCCCCTCTTCTGGCCTCTTCCTTTTATCTACAGATCTTCCCCATGGGCCATCACATTTCCCAGCCCTAAAATGTTTCAAAGAGCCAAGAGCTGGAACTCTTAGAGGGGCCCAAGGTTTCCCTCTGAAATTTAGTCAGAATTGCATACATAGCTCCCTTTGGCCCCTTAAAAAAATTTCAGCATAGCAGAATACAGTCAGGTACTTCAGGCCCACTTCTCAGCATTCTTTTAAACATCTGGTTAACAACAACTGCTAGCATAGCTCTCTAAACCAAACAAAGTCAGTACAAGCTCAAAAATATTTCTCACTTCCATTTATTTCAAGGGTAATTCATGTTTTCTGCAAAGCTTGTATTCAACAAAATACTCTGTATGCATCACTTTTAAAGAAAATATTTTATTATATTATGGGAAAAAAGCATGATCATCCAAAGTTTGTATTGTTAAAAAAATTGAAAATTTAGACAGCGTGTCGGTATATTCCGTTCCACATGGGAATGATAAGAAGACTCTATATCATTACTAGATATTGCACAGTCTGAAAGAAACAAAACAAATCACATGATCTTGGGAAACATCTCACATTATGAAAAATCTACAAAGAAAACATTAAAAAAAACCCCAACAAAACACACAATCCTTTCTACAGTAGCTTTAAGTTTATAATTCTTGGAATGACCGTATTCCACTGAAGACCATCTCAGTGACAGGAAGCTTCATTTCAGCAATCCCCTTGTGCAAATAAGATTAATAAAAAAAATAATAATAATGCAGTGAAGTCTTTTGATATCGTGTGGGTGGCAATAACCACACAGCTGTTAGATCCCTGCCTGGTAAAACAAAACGGGGAAGGAGAAGGAAGGGGATTTAGGCCATAAGTTTCGCCTGCAACTCCATCTCTGCCGCCCTTTTGAGTGCAACATCCACCAGAAGCTGAAATCCACTAAAATCCTGGTTAAGGTCTGGTGGTGTTGGAGGAGGAGTGTTAAAGAGCCCACTCTGCGTGTTTGCACCAGGTCCCAGTTTAGATGCGTCCTCATGGCAGGCGAGGGGGTTATCTGTGAAGCCGCCAGCCGGGGGCTGCTGCAGGTCCGTGGTCTGGCCTACATCAGCTGGCTGGCAAAAGTGGAAAGGGGCATCTTTCAAGGCAGTCACAGTGGTGTGGCAAATCACCGACGGCCGGGCCAGGACCGACCCCGGGGACGCGGGCTTGGGAGAGGACACAGTCTTGCCGAGCGGCGCGGCAGCGGGAAGGAAGGCAGTCTCCTCCAGCAGGGGAATGTAGTTCTTTGTGCTGATGGCAGACTCCACCAGGCCGCCCTCGGGAAGCTTGGTCCCTCGCCGCGAGATAGTGAACTGATTTGGGTCTTTGCCATCCTTCCTCAGCATGTCAGGTAACAGCCTGCGGCGGGCATTGATAAACCAGTTGCAGACCTGGGAATATAATGACATCTTAATTTCTGCCTTCATTCATTCCCAACTATGTGCCACTAGAGCGGATGGCTAGATTAACGAATCCCTCCAAGCAGTTTCCTTCGCTGCACAACAAAACAGAGACCTACTGACAAGTTCTGACACGCCTGGCAAAGGCCCTTCCCTTGTCCCAGTGCTCTAGCACCAACTCCCTGCTCCTGTTACAGAAAGCCCCTGGACATCTGAAGTCCAAACTAGGGGTTTAGCTTTTAACTCTGTGCACACACATTAACCTATTGGCTATTGTTCCCTAGCTTAGGTTAATTAACAACAGGAAAACTTTTCTCTCTCAAGAGAGCCACTCCTCCCACAAATAGTTACTGATTTTCCTTGTTCAACTGACTGTGTCGACAGACATAACATGAATTACCTCATTTAAGTTTGTCCTTGTTTAAATATCAACCAGTTTCCTGGGCAATACAGGATAGTTTATAGTTTAACGTCTTTTTTCAGTTTACTACATAAAAGAAGTTTTCTTTATGATGTTGCATTACGAAAATTTTATTTTATAGCCAATTATGAAATTTGCACTAATGAATTAATACAGAAAAATAAAGCCCAAGAGTTAACAGGAGTGCTCACTATTTAGCAGCTCCCAGACCCAAACCCTGGTTTACCCAAGTTCTCATGCAGCCACCTTCCCACAACATGGGAAGCAGCAATAGGCAAAAGCTATTCCACCAATGATCAGAGAAGCTGAGAATGACGCGTCCAAGGGACCTCGCAGATGCCAGTGGCATCCCAGGATGAGAATCCAAAACAGTCACACAAATGCCTCACCATATCTGTACTAACACCCTAGAGCAGCTCTGTCCCACAGAGGTTGTTCCACTGATTTTAATGGCAGTGATCATACACAATTATATATGTGCATGTTCTATTGGAACGAGCCTCAAGTTGCTGTTTTAGAAGCGAAGAGTTACGCGTTAAGCTGCGCATCTATCACCATAAAATCTCTGCTGGCAAATAAATACCTTCTTCTCACAATAAATTACCTTGTACAGACACTCTATGTCTTTTGGGGCACGATTCCACAAAAAATTAGCATGCTCTGATTCATGATTGTCTGTTCTCCCAGAAAAATAATTTTATACCCAATAAACAAAGATCATCTTAACACACAGTCTTTATCTCTCCTTACGAGTGCCATCAGCAGGAGAGCAGCAATAAAGAAGGAAATCTCACATGCAGTGTAAACATTTGCACCCATGACTAGACCAGAGGTGAATTAAAAGAGAGAGCAGGTCCTTTTGAAGGGAGAACTACTTTTTTAAATACCTGTAGTGTGGAAAGGTGTGTTTGTCGGGATAACAGCGCTTTCTCTTGCTCTGAAGGATAAGCATTGTATCGGTGCTCATAGAGCCAGTCCCGAAGAATCTGCACAGATTCCTTGGGCAGGTTGCCACGTCTCCGCCGTTTGCCTGAGCCAGCAGATGAGGAAAGATCCAGTGGGACATCCATAGTGTCATCATCCTCCGTTTCACTGCCTGATATTGCAACTACACCTACAATCGTAAGACAAGAACAGTCAGCCTCCTGAATCCCTTAATGACTTGGCTCCAGCACTGTATGGCACAGACATTTTATATCACATCAACTGCCTTGGCTGCTACAGCCCCGTGTAAGGGAGACTCGTCCTGCAGCGTTAACTTGTCACGCTGTAGCTCTCCTGTCAGCTGAACAAAAAGTAAGCACCAATGATCCGTTCCTAAAGGAATTCTTCTCTGCAAACCTTCATTTTCTTGTTCCCCTGGCAACCTTTTATCTGCTGCACGTTATCAGATAGCTTCTACCTAATGAGAATATTGTCCAAGTTTGCTTGCTATGGTATGCATCCAGCACTTTTTTTTCAAGGATAACTATCCAGTGGCTGGGCAAAAGGTCAATAAGCAGGAACTTAGAACACCCCAACTCAAGCAATAGGTTATTTAATTACTTCTTAATATGCTGATGCTTCCCTCTTGGGAGAGATAGGTTGTAGATTTTATAACTGAATAATTATGTCTATTAAGAAAAATTAATGGAAGAAGGAAAGAAGAAAGGGAAAAATCGTGTTTGTCACCACCCCTAAGGAGATTTTCATTTATGAGGGAAAAAAGTGCAAAAAAGGGGAAGAACCAGGTGCCTAAGAGTCCACCAGTTTAGCAGGAAATGGACTCTCATTTAATTGCATTCTGTATCAGAGAAGCATGATCATTTAAATGTACCAGTTTTAATCCTGACTATTTCTTCAACTTTGTGGTTTTCATCTCATATTTTTATCCCTGGAAGTGTGTGTCCTGTGCTACGCTTACTATAAGGGCTCCAAATTTACAAGTTAACTGCATACCTTTTCCCTTCAACACAAAGGCAGGAACAGATTTCAAAATCTGATTATCCCCTTATATATGTACACCACACTACTAGTAACATGAAGCTATAGAATGTAAATCAAACAAACGAGCAAGTATTCAGTAGTTAGGAAGACTACAATTCTATTCCTTTGGTAGGACACACAAGTCACTAGTTCTACAAAACACAAAGAAAACCACACTTTAAGTACTCACTAGAAATTTTAGGAATCTTACAAACTATATGCAAATCCAAATAAGATACTACCCATGTTCAACAAGTACAAATTAATAACAACTTCAAGTGAACTCACACTGACTTTTTAGAAACTAGCAGCTTTAGAAACTAATGAAGGAAAACAAACCCTTAATCTTTTTGTCTTTTGAACTTAGGTTGGGGGGATGAGGGTGTGGAAAGGAAAAAAACTTGCTCATTCATAACATCAAAACCCTAATAGTAAAAGCCAATTAAATGTCAAAAGTAAAATTTTATGTGGGCAGCCATCCATACTTAAAAAATTCTATTTAAGGAAACAAAGTAAGCCCTAAACGACAAGAAGTGTACCTGTAAAAATATCAAACTATACAAAACTATGTTATATCCATACATGAAGGCACAGAAGGAAGTAATGCCCTTTAAAAAAAAAAAACAAACAACCAGCCACCACAGCCCTCACCACCACACAAAGAAAAACAGAAGGAATGCATGTGCAAGTTTTCCTTAATACTTGGCAGGAGGGTAGGGAGAGAAACAGAGAAGGACCTTTCCTCACACTTCCAAACTTCAGCCAAAGCTGACACGGTAAATTATTCTTTCCTTCTCCTATTTATGAATAACTCCAACACCCTTAAATTTAGTTTAAGTTGTCCAATTTGAAATGCACTGCTTTGATATGCAAGCATTCCCAACATGATGATCAATCTGCAATCTGTCTGGCATTGTTACTTCAGTAACTTGCTTGGTATTGTTTTCATTCTCCCAATTGCTGATTTATGTAACCAACAAACACCAAACTGACATACCAAATTTTTCATCTGATGATTAGCTACATAAATTATCCAGTCATGGAACAGGAACAATAGGACAATATTTAAATAACCAACACAAGATAAACTCCAAATTATGTAAACAGTTTCTTAATTCATGTAGAAAGTATGTCAAAAGTTTGCTTTACAATGATTCCAAGCAAACCACTTTGTCATAGCTTCATGGACAGTGCTGTCACACTTGCAACCTGACCTGAGAACATGCTTTGCACCATGGGCTCCTGGAGCCATGAGGAGCACTTCTGGGAACAAAGATCCTGCACAGACAACAGGACAGCTCTGCAGAACAGCTCAGCCCTTTTAAATTGAATTTAAAAACTAGCTAAAACTAGCCCCTGCTATTCAGACAATGTTTTGAAGTGCACTGTTCTTGTTTGTCAGAAACCAGAATTGTTGCAGCACTTCACTGGGTTGGGTTTTTTGTTTGTTTTTAAATATAATGGGCAGTAGGACAAGACCTTGGAAAAGAGGGAGAGGCAAACAGCAAGGGCTGGAAACAGGAGGGAAGGAGAAACTACTCTGAAAAACTTAGATGTCTAATGGTTTGCAAGCAGTATTTACATGGCATAAGAAAAAGTACTCCAGATACACATCACTCAATCTGAGGTAACCTTTCCAGGATCTACCACACAATTAAAAGTCTCCATGGACATCTCTCTGAATTTCAGAAAACTGACTTGACAGCAAAACCTCTCCTAGAACTGTTGCTTTTTTTTCACCTGGGAAAAAAAAAAAAAAGTGAAAAGATACTGCCTACAAGTCAGCAGTATAAAAACACTTTCCCCTTTTCAAACAGTATATTTTGCAAAAGTAAAAGATCTTTTGCCATCTGACTGACCGTAACCTACCTATCAAGAAATGAGTCACCAGTGGAGCCAGCCCTTTGACCCGCTGGCTTAGTGTGTCATATTAATTGACACAGTAAGTTAGTGACACAAAGCAGGTTTTGGCTAAGCAGGAAACCCAGTCTAGTACGACTTCTGCTCATTTAAATGAGCTCATTTAAATAGCTGATCAGCCCTCTGAACTCGTGGCAGATCTCTTCAGCGCAGTACAGAGCTAGCAGCAACAGGAAGTCATGGCTAGAAATCTCACACTACCCCAGCTGATATTTTTTACTAGAGCAGGAGCCACATTGTTGCTGTCAAGGCTCTGTTTTCATTAAAGCATTCCTGCTGATTACAACCCAGCTTTGTTTTTCCGTCTTGTTAGTAATCAGCCTATTCGCTGCTGGTTTCCTGTTTTAACAGGGCCCAACTGAAAAGGCTCCTGGCCACACTCCATGACTGGACCATTGGCTTACTGTTATTTACACCCAGAATAAAGGCCTCTGGACACGATGAGTAGCCCCAGCTGACCTACTAATTTATTTTGTATTAAAAGCAGGCTAGGGCCAGGCTATTTTATGTCTCCACCTAAATACATTTAATCCAAACAAAAAAACCTGCTTTTATAGAAGTAAAATTAAAGCAGCACAAGTTCATTTGCAGAGAGGTCTGAGAAACAACACAAAATCCCAGTCCTCCACTTCCACATCACCACTTAAAAGAGTAGTCTGTGCTATTAATGACCTAAGGGCCACATGATCAGCATCCCTTCTTTATAAATCACTTTATCCTCCTGGCTTCCCAGCTGAAGTCATATACATGATTGAGTGTGCTGCTGCATTGTATCACAGCCCAAAGACTTTACAGGTCCTTCCCGTAATCAGCTCCGGGAAGATTACACCTAGGATCTGAGGTCTAGGCTCAACACCCAACCGTTAGTTAACAGCTTGGAACAACTTGAGTAAAAGTACAGTGATGACTAAAGCTGATTTCAAAACAAACTACTGCCACTTAAAAAGGCATGTGCTGAAATCCTCTGAGGGGGAGGACAAAGTATTTAGAGAGGCTAAGACAAATAAAATGGAAGTTAAACAAACGAAAAATTTAGGCTATGAGGAAAAAAAAACAGGCACCAAAAAAACAACTATCCCATTGTGTCGAGGAAGAGCTTCACAGAGGAAGTGGCAGAAGCCAATTGTTATTCAAAAGAGGACAAAGTATACCACAAGGAACAATCTCTGCCCTCCAGAGAGGGGATGGACAAGAATCACCTTAAAGAAAACCTCCCACCCCTTAGGGTTCTCTGAATTTCTT
>VZRX01023322.1:6894-41648 GCA_013398075.1 Notiomystis cincta | reverse complement strand
CGGCTCCCCCCCTTCCCAGCCCGGTAGATTTTGCTGCGGCACATGATCGCAGCTGTAAAAGAGAGAAGTCTCACAGCTTGACTCATCCCTGTCGGGCGAGCACGCTCTGCAGCAGCAACAGTTTCTTTTCCTCCGGGATGGGAAACGTGAGACTCGCCAGCAGCTCGCTCCGGCTTCCCTGCGAGCGTGGCGAGGCGGAGAGCCCTCCCCGGGCACAGGCGGCCTTGGCGGCGGGTCCTGGCGCCCCCCCCGCCAAAAAAAAAAGCCCACCAAAAACCCAAAAAGAAATCAAAAGTGCTGAACGCCCAGCCGCGGTCTGAAGTGTCGCGGGCGAAGGTTTCCGCGTGGAAAGTGAAAGAAGCCGCCTGGCCGCGGTGCGGCTGCGGCGCTCACTTATTCCACGGGAGCGTGAGTGTGGCACTCCCGCACCGGCACGTGCGGGGCTGTTCCCGGCCGGGCTGGCGGCGGGGTGCGCAGCAGGCGCCTTAAACGGCTGATGAAATAATGGATTCCTACGGCAGAGCCGGGATCATTCCCTCCCCACCACCGTACACCCCCGCGGCGGCGCGGGCCTCCGCACAAACCCGCATTCACCGCACAGGGGAGGCAACAGCGCTTTAACAGCAAGCCCTCCCCAAGTACCTTGTAACTATTTTTATGTGGCGTAATTACAGCGGGAGATAAAACAGCTGTTCTATTCCGAACGGGGGGATGTGTGAGGGGGGAGGGCAGCTGGTGAGTCACGCCAGTTAACCANGCCTTCCCGCCGCCTTCCCGCCGCGTCCCCCCAGGCCGTGTCCAGGGGATGCGACGGCTCGGTGCTGCCGCCCCGCGCGGTGTCAGCCCGGGAGGACGAGGCTCGCTCGGGGCCGATGTTTTCACCCGAGCCCTGCCCCCGAGGGACTGGTGGCTCAGGGGCGGGGGCTGTGCGCGCACGCCGCCGTATGGCTTTATTTTGGCTTTTACTGTTTTGTTTTTGTTGTGGAAAAGCCCTGCTTCCCAGCTGTGAGGGCTGGCTCTTCGAACTGCTTGTTCGGAGCGTCCGGGCAATGGTCATGCCAAAAAAGCAATTATGGGAAGTTAACAAAAGACACGTCAGGGATTCGAAGAGATTTCCCTTTCTCCGTGCCGCCGGAGCCGCCTCACGCCTGCTCATTGTCCTTGGGACCGCAGGCAAATCTGCGGAATCTGTGAAACTAGCTCTTTCCTTATTTTTTTCCTTTTTCTTTTATTTTTCTTAGAGGTTAGTTTGAATTGGTTTGGTTTGTTTTTCTTCTTTGACAAGGTCATTTTTATAAGGAGAAAAAAGAGTTTTGTTTTCACACTGAACTCAAGTTACTTTTTTTTCTTTTTAAAAGCTTTAGAAACAGCCTTTTTAGGAAAAGATAGGAAAAGATAAATTTCGACTTTGCGTGGCAGCTCTTTAGCTAGTAGGAGAAGGCAATGTACCTGTGGGTGTTCATTCCTTGCTCCCGTGGTATGAAATGGGTGGAGAGGCATTGTTTTGAAACAAGTTACTCCATGGATGCGAGCATGGAGGGGTCTACCATAGTTGGGACCAATGGGAAAGACTGAAAGAGGGTTTGTGGAGTTCACATTGCAGCTGTTGCCTGGAGCAGTATCTCAGGTTTGTCCACAAATTCTGGCTGCCTTTGCCACTTGAAGACTATTGATAACGTGTTCCAGGTGGCAGTGGGTTAAAGTTTGCAAAAAAGTAGTGCAGTGGAAGAACCCCCCAGAACTTTCTCTGCTGGTAAAGCTTCAACACCTGAAACAAGGCTGGATCTAAAAAGAGGACAGGTGATTTGCCTGCACATAGATCAGCTTGGTTTTACAGCAAATAACCTCCTGGCCTGGAAGATGATCAAGTGTATTAGTATTGGCTGCTGCTTGCAAGCAGAAATAGGTGGTGTGGGAGGAAATATATAACTTTCTGCAGTTTTTATTTTCCCTTTGCCTGTTCCTGTGTCTCTTTTCAGAGTTACTTAATCTGCCAGAGCTGCATCAGCACTGTTAATTGTATCTCATGAGCAGTTCAAACTGCTTCACGCTGAGCAACTTGGGCATCTGAGCAGCTCCTTGGGTAGGTAGTGCTGTACACGTGCATCAAGGTACGTCTGTGCCAACAGGTTGGAACAGCTTGGTTTAGTCAGAGCAAGTTCAGCTCTGTCTGGACCCATCTGCACAGACATGCTCTAAGTGTTTGTGAAACTGGATTCCAGAAAGGGAGAGAAATTAAACTGGAGGGGCTAGATTTTTAATTGCTCCATGATTGTCCAGCGTCATAGGTTTATCAGTTTTCAGTGGTGGTGTGCACGTTTCTGTCCTGTCACTGCCACCTGTGACACCTTGCACAACTCATTGTATGTTTCTTACTTTGCTTTGAGGTGCTGGGACAATGTTTGCCTAACTGCTGAAGTCTCCAAGGCAGTGTTTTGGGCACAGACACTATTAAAGGAAGTACTGTGGGAAACCAGGACCTAGGCAAATCAGGCATGTGGACATCTGTTATCTTGGTCTTTTTATTACAGTTTCCCAAACTAGATAGCATTTTACCCCCTGAAGGTAGTTATGAAAATAAATCAATTGATGCTTAGATGCCATTGAAATGTTTGTAATTTAATTATAGTCAGAACAGAATTAAGTAGTACAAAGTAAAGCAGGTCATGCTTATGGCAGTAGGAGTAAAGCAGTGCACCAGGTGAATAATTCTGTGCATGGAAAAACAGGAATCACTGCTATAGGTCACAGCTCTTCTTCACCTTTTCTAATCCATGACATTGACTAGTTCCAGTTTATCAGAGGAAAGGAGACGCTACAGAAGGCAGATGTGAGGTAATATTTCCCCTAAAATGTCCCATCCAAATATTTAATAGTTCAGTACAAGCACTGGAGGAATAGTTTAATAGAACTTCAGAGTTTATTACTGACCTAGCTGTATAGTCTTTACACTGGTATAAAAGTTTAATATCTTCATAGCATTAAAGTTCTGCAATGGAATTTGAGTGGCAGAGTAGCATGTACAGTTGTGAATTACACAGAAATGCATTTCTTTTCATTTTTTTTCTTACCTATTTCATTTTGCTTTGAGGAAAAAAAAAACCTGACCAAAAAAAAAAAAAAAGGCCAAAAACAAAACAAACAACAACAACAAAAATTTCCTGGCTTGGTACCATTCATTATTTTATCTACTTTCAGCATGATTGTCTTTTGACGGAAAACTTGTCACTCTTTTCCCATGAGAATTACACCCAATTTTTCTCATTGCCTTGGTTTTCTCCCAGGTGTATTGAATCCTACAGTATTTGGTTTTTCAGTAAAGGTGACTCATGCTGCTTGCAGTATTTCAAAGAAGGTTATGCCTCTGATTAGAGTATATATGTATTTGATATTACTTACTCCCTGACCTATTTTTGTATCCAAGCATGTTAGGCTTTATCTTTGGCTGCTGCTACATACTGAGCATGGGGCTCTACCAGCTTTGGAGGTTATATAGCTTGTGTGAAGTTTCTCTTCTGCATGATTTCATATTCATATCTGTGCTGAATCTTTTGTCATTGCATTGTTCAATCATGTAACAGAAGTCACACTGAACTTACTCACAAATCTCCCTTTCCCCAAATACATTTTTTGATATCTGCAGACTCCATCACTCTTCTTTACCTGCCCCTACTTCTCCCTCTCTCACTGGTCAGGGTTACTATATTAAAAAACATTGGACTAAGTAGAGGATGCAGAAGTACCCTTCTGTCAACCTTTTGTCATAATAAAAAAAAAAAAATCAGAATTTAATCTTACAGTTTTGATTTACTTATTCCAACCAGATATTTATCCATGCTACTTGTTTGCCTTTTTTCCTTAGCAGTATCTTAGTTTTTCCAGTAGCTCCTTGCACAGAATCCTTTCAAAACTCTTTTTGAAATCTGAGTGAATGATGTCAACCATTGTTCTCACAATTAGAGCTCACTTTGCCGCCTTTGTGCAAGGGCAGAAAGGGTAAATCTAAGTCATGAAGACAATTCTAAGATATCAGAACTTCTGCATAATAGACTCTGCAACCTGAACACGCTTTTCACTTGTTTTCTGTGTGCATTTTTGCGGTTATCAAAGATCAAACAAGTGCAAAAACCTCAGGAATTCTTTATGTAGAATACACTGATTCCTGACTGCTACAGCATGATGTTTGCAAGCTTTAGGTTCTCAGCAAGGACTCTAGGATGGGCTCAAGGGCAGGGGTAGTTCTTAGGATCCCGACGAGGATCAGCTGCTGGAGTGATCTGTGCTCACCACTGGGGTTTCAGACATTTGCTGGCAAAGAGGAGCAGTGGCTGCTCTGGCAGGTTGAAGTGCTGTCTCCCTCTGGGGCCTCCTTCAGCTCTTCCCTGTGCCAGCCCTTTGCTCCCTCATCTGCACGTGGTCCTCCCCTATGTCTGTGTTTAGTGCATAAGTATATGGAAAGAGGATAGTATTATTACTGTAGAGACAACTTAAGTATGTTCAGTGATGTTAGTTATGATTATAAGACAGTGCAGAAACTTCTTAAGTGGTGTAATGACTTCCAGTCTGAGACTAAAATCTGTGTAGCTTCCTCTGGGGAGTGGTTTGTGAAACTTGTGTTAATGTAAATGCAGTTTTGTTTCCACAGTTTGAAGACAAACCCCGGTGTAAAATTAAAGATATAAAGAAAAAAAAAAAAAGTGAATTGTAGGTTTAATCTTGCTTGGAGTTAGAGTCTTCCCTTTCAGGTTTAACTTAAAAGTACAGGAACAGATGTCATGTATTCCTTTCAGTGATGCAGAAATTATAATTTCTGTCTACCACAGGCACATCTCGTAACTGCTTTGTCCTCTTGTGTAAGAGAGGGTGCTCTGGTTCTGTTTTCTTTTGTAGCACACAAGTGAGTATAACACGATCAGCATGACAACTGGCACGATCCTTGGCAGTCCCAGCTTAGATCAAGAACTCGGGGCATGCAAGGAAACAGATCCCTCTTTCCTGAAATTCGAAACTGGGGATGCAGTTTGTGCAATCGGGTTTTGCTTATCTGTAAGAAGTCAAGCAGGTAAATCAGGTATGGTTGACCAAAAAAAAAAGTGGGTTTAAGGGTTTTTGTTGTGTTTTAATTGTGGGATACCTAACTTGCTTTTACCACAGACTGGTAGTGCATACTGAAGGAAGACAAGGCAGGAGGTTTATGGCAAGACACCCAAAACAAGAGTGACCTTGCTTAGCTGGCTTAGACAGTCTAGTATTTAGTTGGACAATCTCCACTTGGGGCTGTGCGTCAGCAAACTGTATCTAACTGTACAAAAACCACTGTATAAAGCAACAAAACCAGCTGCACTTGCCAGCTGATTTTTTTTTGTCAGGGTAGAATGTTAATTTTGAATGAAATAACTCTTTTAAAAGAATAATAGCTGTATCTGGACACTTTTATTCTGTTTAGAGTAGTCTGTTCTAAAGGAAATAACATTATGGCAAGCCAAATATTTGCTGGGTTGAGTCTACACTTAAAGTTTGTTTTGTTTTTCAAGAATTGTGTTTCAGGATCATTGTCTCTGAAGTTATTTCTGTCCTTACAAGACAAGTTTAAATTTGACTTCCAGAAGGACAGAAAATGTAATGGTAGTGAATGAAATATGCACTCAATGTTACCTGGTAGAAGAATAAATGATATCATTAGTTTAGAAGAAAAGCCTTTGGAATATTTGGTACAGCTGTGAACTAAGGAAGTAATGGTACCACGTCTAAATACTTTGGGAAATAGCAAGTTTTTGCTAAAGACACGCTGTCACCACTTCCTGTCAATAGGGTGAAAGGTTTATGTAGGAAATAAGAGTGCCTTCTGGGACTGCAGAATTTCCATGCCCTTTTAGCAGAATATAAATGTGGGTGTTATTTATGAGGTATAATAGTACAGAAAAAACTGTTCAGATATATAACCTCATGTTCAACAAAGATTGAAAAGGACTCAGACTAATTAAAAACCAGTAGGGTTTTATGACAGGCCACTGTTAAACACTGTGTACTGAATTTAGAAAAGCTTTCACTGCTGTCTGTGGTGTACCTGCTCTGAATATATTCTGGGAGCTTTGTTTTCAGAGTTGTCTGATTTGTACATCTATAGGTTTTGCATCCACTTGATTGTTTTTGCTGCTGTTACTGTTTTATTATAAATCTTCAGTGTTACACAATTCAGAATTAGTGCAACTATAGAGTTGGAGATTGACTTTTTACAAGGGCTTGTAGTGATAGGACAAGGGGGAATGGCTTTCAACTGAAAAAAGAGCAAGTTTAGGTATGAGGAAGATGCCCTTCAGTATGCCTGTGGCAAGACATGGAACAGATTGCCCAGAGAAGCTGCTGGATGCCCCATGCCTGAATTGTTCAAAGTCAGGCTAAATGGGGCATTGAGCAATCTGGCTTAGTGAAAAGTGTTCCTGTGCATGGCAGGGGGTTTAAAACTGAGTAATATCTAAGGTCCCTTTCAACCCAAACCATTCTGTGATTTTAAGTGCAAACAGAATATTCTTGCAGTATGGTGGATGTGTTGGAGAGATCCTGAGTGACCAGTCAAGTTTACAGCCTTGTGGGACGGCTTCTCCAACTGAACATAGAAGTAAACTGTTAATGTTAGAATTCACCGAATTGAAAAGATTCAGTGCCTGCTTGAGAGGCTCAGCCTAAAGGGGTAAATTTGTAGAATTATCTTGCAAGTGATAGTAGTGAGCTGATCTTTTCAGCTGGGTGAAAAGGGTGCTTGATGACTAAAGATAGGAGTTAAGCTTTCACTGCCAGAAGAAGTTGTGTAAGGTTTTTGGAGTGACAGGTACTGGGTGTTGGCTACCTTTCTATAAAATCCTAGCCATAGCCTGAGGCCTTAGTCTCCTTCAGGCAAATGCATGTTGAGATGATTTAGGGCTGAGTGTCTGCCTGCAGTTATGATTTAGGGCACCAAGGAAGATCACTAAACCTGCACGTGGCCCATCCGCGAGTGAATATGAAGAGGCAACGAGAGAGAGAGAGAGAGAGAGAGAGAGAGAGAGAGACAGACAGACAGACAGACAGACAGACAGTCTAAAAAAGTAATTTCATCTAGGTTTTGTTAGTTTTTTGGAGTGGATCACATCAATTGGATGGGGACATTTGCTTTTTTGCCCTCAGTAGTTTTTGTACTATGGAAAATAAGTGCTTGATTTCAGAACCCCAACCCTGAAGGTTTGCCAACAAAGGAGGTTTGGGCAGTGCAGAGGAATGGGAATGCATGCTGGTTTTTGGTGGTGCTGACATTTTGAGTCTGCGTGGAGCTTTCTGCTCTCTGTGTATGCAACTATTAAGACACTAAAATCTATGTTTTTCCTCTTCTCATTGAAGTTAAGAGGTGCAGTTAAGAGCTACCATCCTACCACCAGCAAATATTAGAATCCTTTATACCTACTCCACCTCTGTACCCTTCATGAAGTGTAATAAAATAAAAAAGTCCAAGTAGGGTTGTTTGGCTCCTGAGGAGCTGGAATTGAATCATCTGAATGCTAACAGTCTTATGACTTAACCTGACTTGAGCTGGTCAGAGAAAAACCTCAGGTGTGGAACTGTTTAAATTAACTGGTTAATCCTGAAAAGTGTAACAAAAGGCCACAGCCAGTTTGAATGCCTTTCAGTCTTTCTGTTGTTTGCAACTTTGCAAGGTGCTAATTGTCTTACCTGTGGCATCTGTTTCAGTCTCTTGCAAATGTGCCTGCAGCCACAAAATCTAGGAAAGCTGCATGGAGCCAGGTTTTGGCTAGCATGCTAGTTTAAGACTGACTAACTTCCCCTTAGAAGACAGAACCTTTTAGCCTTAAATGTGAAACGAAAATGTTTGAAGTTTCAAAAACCCCTTACATATTTTTGACTCGTTGGCTGAAAGCTAAGTGATACTGTACCAGTGCATGTGTTCACACTCATTTAACTAGAAAAAACCTGCTGCCTGGTTCAGTATGAGCTAAATCATGTATGCCTAGGGCAAACTAGAGTGGACATAAAGCACTATATAGCTGTGTACTGTCAAATTGTTAACCTATACCTACCTCATCGTTGTTGTCATAACGTGCCTAAGTCATGCTAAAATACAGAAGTGCCCATCGGTGAGTGATTGTCTTGTGGGTAACAGGAGCTGTGTGCCATGAGCAGAGCATTTTTAATTTCCTAATTTAAACTGGAGTGTTTTATCTGATTCTTTGACACAAACCACATATTTGAGAGAGACAAAGATAAGGTTTTATATAAGTGACAGTACTCAGTGCTTGGTAATTAATCTGGTAATAGTAAATACTGTTAGCCAAAATGCAATTTTTCAAATTGTTTGGTGTTTAGAAGTGGAATAGCTTATGCTGAATAAAGATTAAAACTCTAACAGCTCTTATGCGTTCTGGATAAGAGTGTTAAATTACTCTGTTACTCAGTATTTTGTTAAATGCAAAAGTTTCAAGCTTGTTCTATGCTATAGGGATTAAATACTGAGAGAAAAGTGCTGTTAAGCTGAAAACTTTCTTATAGTGCTATACTGTTTCTTGCTTTACCTCATAGTAATACAGTTAATTTATATATAGTCTGGATATGAAAACATGATAATTGATCCTACCAAAATAAAAGAGTAATAACATGGAATGCATTTGTCTAATATTCTTTGATCCTACCAAACTAAAAGAATAATAGCATGGAATGCATTTGTCTAATATTCTTTGCTGCCTTAATATAAACAGCACTTCAGACTGATACTCCGTTCTAGGTATATATATATATATATATATGGGTATGTTCAGAGCTAACAAATATGTATGTGCTTCTGATATATATAGTAGTCTCTCCCAAGTTTCACTGTTGGTGTAAATCTTTGAAGAAAATACAAAGCAGAGGACATTAAGCACTGTTTGCATACACCTGTGTAGGTGTAAATAAACACACGGTGCTGTTAGGTATTTTATTTTTGTTCCTTGTTGTCTTACTACACTAAGAGTGATAATAATGCATGTCCAGATGGAAGATACTAGTCTGCAAATTTGGTAACAATAGTGTTATTTTTGGAAGGCTTAATGAATGGAATGCCTAGCAGAAATGATCACTCTGGTGTGCATGTTGTGCCGATGTCTGCTGGGAAATGATAAGCCTCTGTAAAAGTTCTCTGTAGACTGGCCAAAATTTAAGTCCTGTCCAAGTGACACATGCCATGCTAAATTAACTCTGAGCACTGGTAACAGTATGATCTTGTCATTGTGGCATTCCTGCTTCACTAGCTAGCAAGATGTAAGGCTTAGTGCTGATGAAACACCACACTAATATAGCCATACTACTTTTCCCTCTCAAACCTACTTTAGACTTTCATGTCCACATACCATCATGTTACACATGCCCACTGCTAAGAAAGTCATGCTGATGATTATTTTAAGTAACAACACCTTCTGTTAAGTGGCTAAACGATTTATTAACTGCTGCTTCAGAAATACAGTGTCCCTGTCAGAAATGTCCATTATCCTTCAAAAGTGTAAAATTCAGTACAAAGAAGACTTGTTGTTGGCCCAGTGTCAGGAGTAGTTTAAGGCAGCAGCAAGGCAAGCAGGTGTTGGTGAAGACAGAAAAACAAAAGACCACCTGGGTCTGTGGACAAGTGGGGGACTCAGTATTACTTAAGTAGCCACAGTTAGGGTTTAGATGGTCTTAGGGGTTTTGAAGTGAAACTTCAGCCTGACTTAGATTTATAGAAAAACTTCCATGGGCTTCTGTGAGGCAAGGTGCTGTAACTTGTAGTTCTGCTGGCGTTCAAAGATGCTACACTTGTCATTAATTTAATTTCTGCAATATGAAAGGACCTGACCAGCAAATTAATAAAGTGTAACTCGCTTTGACAGAGCCAGAGGGAGATATAAAAGAGATATACTGGAGACAGGAGAATGAGATGTGCAGCAGAAGAAACAGTGAGGCTGCCCATGAATGCCTGGTGATGGCATATTGTGCTTTGCTGTCAGTCTGTTGACTCATGCACACTTCAAAAGAGCTCTCAGGGGAGCCAGTTACACGAGACGGTGCCTGATGCATTGTAAATCACGGCAGAACATTCTTTTTTGTTTGGATGGGCCTTGAGTGTGCCTAATGCTGTTTTGAAACAGCACCTAATGGCACTGGAACTTGGGAATTTCAATAAAAGTGAGGCAGAGGGATGAGGAAAACCTGCCCCTACAGATGGGATCAGTCAGAGCTGCTTCATTGTTGGCTGGACATGTGTTCTTTAACATAGTGTGCTGCTCTTGTTCAGAGCTGAAAAAGCAGCAGCAGCAGCCATGAGCTTCGTGGAAGTTGAATAGAAATATAACCAAAAAGCTCAGTGTGGTCTATCTCCATGGCCTGTCTCAGGGAATTTGTACCCCCAAGACTTAGACAGAAAGCAGGGCAAATGCTTCAGAGGGCCAGGTCAGGGGTGGTGCTGCCAGGTGCTGCTTTAGCATGGAGCTTCCTCCTAGGAACAAAGAAGCATTTCTCCTCTAAAGAGCAGGCAGCAAAGGGTAGGCGTTGGCACAGAGCAAACCTTGAAATGTTGCAGCCATAACATTATAGGAGAACAAGGTCAGGAATTTTAGACAGGATCCTGGGGAAAGGAGGTTTACACAATTGTGTGGCTCTTGTCTGTCCGTCTGCCTGGGTTCCTCAGTAACTTTAGAAGTTGTAGAACAGTTCCAGATAAATTTTACAGCATTCAAAAGAATCTCTCTGCAGAAGGAAAGTCAGCACCAGGAGTTCAGTTATGTTTTTAGTGACAAACCCACAAAGGGGAAATTTTAAATGCCCCAAGCACAAAAGTGGTGAGAGTTTGTATTTTAGTTGAAATGGTATAATAAGAACATGAGACACAAAGCTGCAGGTAAACATTAAGAACGTTTCACTCCCTGTGGAACTATGTTTGATGAATCATTTGTGTTTTTAAAGTCAGAGTAGGGATGCTTGCAGCTACAAATCCACGTGCATAACTACAGTGATCGCACAGATGATGTGTGATTTAGTAATACCCAATCTGATGTCTCCTTGATTCCTCTCTGAAAACAATCAATCAAACAACTTAAAGCAACCAAACAACAACAGCAACAACAAAACCCCCCACAAAACCAAACATCAACAACAACAAAAAACAATCCACCACATCAAAACAAATATTTGTTTTGTTGAAGTTAGTTTTGTGCAAAAATGCTAAACCAATATCTTGGTTTGTCTGTCCCTAACTAGCGTTCAATTTCTAGAGTCCAGCACAAAAAAGAGAGAAATTCAGTTGCCTTCCTCTTCTTTTTACAATAGATCACCAGTGGAATTGAAACAACGAGTAACTGATGACAAGGCTTTTATTTCAATTACTGATAATATAACCATGCCTTCAAGTGTATTGCTGGAAGTATTTACTTTTTATTTTGAGTAAGTAATGGAAATCAGTTCTCTTAAACTAGTCGAAGCAGCGGCTGTTCCTATAAATTCAAAGCACAGAACTGCCTATGGAAGACTTGCAGATGAAAAAGGATATGATTATGAAACATTAAAACTAACTGTAATATCCAAGTTAGAGATTATCAATGAACCTCTGGTGCTTGCAATTCAGGAGCTCCCAGGGCTATGTGGGGTTTTGCCTCTTGCTTTGGCATTGAGCATGAAGGAAATCCCTCTTCTCTATGGAGTACCAAGGAGATAATTTTGATGGGTTTTAAAATTAATGGGAGGAAATATTTGCAAGGAAGTGTGTTCAGCTTCTCATGTTGCTTTACAAAACACAATTTTTTTTAGATATCCTTACTTAGTATAGAGATACCATGATTTGCACATACCCAGAGGATAGTACAGGACTCCCAACTTACAAACTTGTTCTTTCATGGTTATCCAAAGCTTGTAGAGTTGATGATCCTGTTTTGTTGATAGCAGTGATCACAGCAGTTAAAGCTTGGGAAAAAATTACATCCAGCCATGCAGACACAACATAACCACCACTTGAAATACATCCAAAGTATGAGAATAGCTGTCATTAGAATATGCAGATTAAAAGTCAAGGGACTTGATTTCTATATCTGATACTGAAGGACTCTGCACAGGGAACTAGCAGTGGTCTTTCCATAGCTGTAAAACCAGAATGGCTCTTACTGCTGGGCAGTGCTGGGGAAAAGGTCCTCTCCAGTTAACATAATGCCATTTGTATTGCCACAAATGTGACCAAGCTCACAAGTTTGCTTTTTGCTGTTTTGGTATGCGTACTCTGACTTCATGTGCAGTTGCTGTATATGCTTAATGTTTTCTGGCCCCTGCTGTCTGGCAGGGTGGCAGCCATCCAGGCAGCTCTGAAGGCAGACTGCAGCAATGCAATGGTGCCCAGTGTGGTACCTGCAGACATACAGGTAGTTGTGTAGGGTCACATAATAAAGCATTCCATTCATTGGATAGGCAGAGATTAATGGTGACACCTGTGCTTGCCACTTGGGCCTTAGAGAGGACTGAAAAACTATAAAGCACAACCTGGCCTCTGAGGAATAGAGGGAGGGGATGGTGAGCAGAAAGTGTTTGAGATGAGAGCATGGAGTGGTGAGGGTCCCTGGGTTTGGGCTGTGTGGTTTGCAGATTTGCTACCAAGAAAACTGGCATCAGAAGCCAAAATGTATTTGGATGCCTCAGAGAGTGTGGGTACAGGTTTTACTTCTCCTAGGAAATGAGCATGGGGATTTAATTTAGATGGTCAGATAATGTGAGTGTTCGTGTGACTCTGAGTTCACTGCCTGTTGTCAGTTGTTGGTCAGTGACCTCTCTGCTGGTGCACCTGCTCTAGTATGACTGAGGTATGGTTTACTGGAATGGTTCTCCAAGTGGTAGTGAGTGGAGAACCCGCTGCAGAGACAAGGCTTGAACTCCTTTTTGTGATTGTGCTGCCTGGTCCTCCTCTGAGTCAGATGTGGATGCCCTAGACACACACACACACAAAAAAGCTTATTCATAGCTGAGCTGTGTCTTCCTTGATTGGTGTATAGGGGAGCTGATATTAAGGACTTATGTGTCTGAATTCTAGTGAGGCAGGTGCTGTGTGCCTAATGTGTACCCAAAGCCCTGGGAGGGAATGATGTAACCTTACAGCCACCACCATCCTGAGATCATGAGCTCACTTCTAATGAGCAGTTTGAAATAGTTCTTTGCCTATTCCACCAACAGATTTCTTAGTTAACTAATTAACTAATCCCTTGAGCTGGCTAAGGAGATATGAGCAGCACTTGCTGGTAGAGCCTTTGTTGGGCCAAAAACATCAAATCAGGTGTTTTGATCATGCTGCTGGTAGTATCTAATCTCAAAGTCATTTTTAATCATCTGTGGAATGATCATCTGAAAAGTCAGTGCAGATGTAAAGATTACAGCAAGAGAAAGGAGTGGGAGGCAGTAAGCTGATAGGAAGGGAGTTTTGGCAAGGATTCCCATGTGCTACTTAAATCTTTAGTTGTATTTTCCAAGCTCTTCTAGCTGTTACTGTGAATAATAGGCTTGTGAGGCCTCAGAATTCTCTGGCCTTTCATGAGCAGCTTGGGTAATTCTCCTTTTAGGAAATATTATGCTATTTTGAAGTAGTAGAATTCTGCAGAGATGGATGTGAGTCCGTACAGATTATTGTGGTGAATTTCATGGATTTAGAAAAGAAATTGCCTCTCTTCCTTTCCCCACCCTGTGTTTATATTGCTCGCTAGCTCTCTAGGTTAGTGGTAGGGTGGAAAAATAATTTTTCCTGTTTTCTTCCCCCTTTCCTGCTCTTCTTACTATTTCCTCCCTTGCTATGATTTCCCACTTGCTAGTATTTATTTGAAGAACATCTGTGTTGTAAAAACACAGTTTTTACTGCTATTTATGCTATAATATGAAAAGAATTAATTATAATGTAAAGTAATACTATATTTCATAGTTTTGGGGCTTATTGTTGAGGATTTTTTAAGTTTCAGGTTATTTAATCAGAGGCATGGAGGCTTCTTCTAAGCTAAGTACACATTGTTTCTCTACTATTCAAATATCAGTGCTAAGTAATTACTGATGCCTTTTTATTTTTCTCTTTATCTTCCCTTGGCCTTCGATGACTTTGAAGTTTGCTTCAGGTCAAGTTGTACATTCATCTTTTAAAGCACCCGAAGTGATAACCTCAGCTTGTCCTTTAGATCCTGAAATCTTACATTTCTGTGCAGCTTTAATTTAGCTCTTCATGTTCTGTACCAAAATTATTAGAGGTACCGAGTGATTTGGTTTTAATGAAAAATAGGAGACCTGCATCTGGCATTGCACAGACTTTGGGAGAATGTATTTTAGGGAAAAAAAACCCTTTTGTTGGATTTTGCTGCAACTGTGGCCTGTCGGTTTTCTTTCTAACAAAATCTGATTTATGGGTATGAAAACAGGACCCTTGAAAGCTGCCTGTTCAGGGAGAACATTTCCTTAATTAGCACTTCTTCACTCATGGTTGTAAGTGATGTAACCTTATGTTCTGGAATTTCCTTTTAGCCCTCAGAGAGTCTAATCTTTATAGCATGTCTGTGTCTTTACATATGGTTGTACGCACTGGCGTAAAAAAAAAAAAAGTGGTGTAGATACAAAATTATATGTTTTATAAATTTTTTTTTTTGTTTTCTGCATCAAGATCGTAATCTGTTTGGCAGATTTCTATCATCATTCTTCTGGAGAATTTTGCACTCTCCAAAATGGAGTGTGCACTAGAACATTCATTTTGAATTATGAGCTGCTGCCTTCCCAGAAAAAATGTTTAGACCCCTTAGAGAACAGCCATGGTGGGACAATTTTTGGTCAGTCTCAGAGCTGCTGAACTATACACTTGAAGAGCAGAGCTGTTATTCCAGGCCTGGGGGCTCAGCCTTAGATATCATTGCAGAGTTGTAGCAATCTTTGATTCTGCAGCTCTTAATGGTGCAAATAATCTTGATTTTCAGAAGAGCAAAAGTCACCTTGTCTTCCACAGCAACTTTTGGGCACTTCTAGTCTGGCTGTATTTGTGGAATGTGAACTGTGGTTGAATGGTGAATGTGGAATGTGATGCTGTGGCTCATGGTGAGTTCTCATTTACCACATCACTGTGGGCAAGTCGTGATCCTCCTTTAAGAATGGAGGATGGAGATGCTAATGGGGAGGTTGAATCCAAAAGTCAAAATTACAGAGCATATATATTTAGGTACCTTATGCTCTGGGTACTGCATGTTCTTACTTAGTGCCTTACTAAGAGGTATATGTCCCCTGTAATGAGTTCTGAGGAACGCTTTGGACCTGTTCCCAATCTGATGGTATTTTATCATGAGGTCAGCTTTGATATCAGTGAAATTGTTGCTTAAATTTTTTATGCTTTGAAGCAGAAGAATTGGGTTCTTGCATGTGGGAAGACCTTGACATTTGTTGAAGTCTTCCCTTGTTCTGTGTAACTTCACTTCTCAGTGACAGGACTGAGATACCACTGGAGCTAAATTATAAAGCAGTGCTTTCAATATCTGCCACTAAGATAGTGAATTAGCTGCCAAAATTCAGGTTTGTTGAGAATCACTCCCTTTTTCCATAATTAACAGAATGGCTTCACAAGCACAGACATATAAGTCAGTGCTAAAGCATTATGATAAGGCTATAATGATCATGCACCAATTTGCAACAGTTCCTTCATGAACTTTTATTTCACCATTTTAGAAAAAAGAAAAAAGAGATGGAGGAGGAGAGGATAAAAAAGGAATATTTTTACTGAAAATAATTACATTAGGTTTTCTGAGAAGTGTTCTTTGTAAGAGACCAGAATTCAGAGATCTGGGTAAAGGCAACACACTTGAATTTCTTTGCTCAGAGAGTTCCTGTGTGTCAGCTGTGTCGTGGTAACTGCCACTGCATGTGTGCTGTTGGGCCATAGGAAGTGTAAGGTAAAATGTGTTAGCATGAACCTCCAGGAAAAAGGTTTAAGCTAAATCATTCTGTCTCCTTTTGATAAGCTGAAAGCAACCACATATCGCATTACTGCAGCAGCCTGGTAAGTGTCACCATTCAGCCAGGATCCTGAGGATCAGCCAAGATCCTGGAGCTGCCCTGCTCAAGGAATTAAACACTGGATCTGTAATGTTTCTTCTCTGGTGCCAGTATTGTTTGTTTTCAAAACAGTGGATTAAATGAGGAAAGTTTTGGTTAGATCTAGTTATCCTGTTAGAAAGAGTGATTATGCAATTTTAGAAGTATTTTGGGACCTGAGTTATTAGTTCTGGTCATCTCTGCATTCACTGAAGTGCAAAGTCTAGCGTTGTAAATGGTATTTGTTTGACTGGGCAGTCAGCCCTGGCGAAATCCCTAACCCTGACCCTGTCCAAGGAAGGCTTGGGCTGGATTTACTTTAAGGAATGAATACTCAGGATGATGTGCTTGCACTCTACGTCCTGTTTCTTCATTCATGCTGAGTGGGAAGCTGAACAGGGTGTACACCAGCTCCTGCCTGGCTGTCCCACATGGAATGAACAGCCTAGGGAATGCTGAGTCATGTCAGATCTCACCCTGGTGGGACACTGCCTTTGTGTAATGTTGCTGGAATGATTGGTCCTTTACAACCAAATTAAAAATACCTCTAACCTGACTGCTACTATTCCCCCTAGCCCTCATGTTTGTTTGTATCTGCATGTGTTTGTTTACTGAAAGTTGTTTGCATTGTGTTTAGTACCATTTCAGATCAAGTCTCACCCACAGGTCATTTGATAAAAATCAGTGATCCAGAGGTCTGGGTCAGACATGCCTTTGTGTGGCACATCATTTTCTTCTTGATCTGTGACCTAGAGATCATACTGAAAATACAAGGATTTAGAAGAGCTAAACTTGGGTGAAATTGATTTGAATATTTTCCTGAGGAAAAATTAATTGTTTCAGGAGTTTATCTCCAACATGGCAGGAGAAAGGAAAGAAAAATTAAGGTGATTATTAGAAACTTTTATGTTTTCAGACCATCTTTGCTAGTTTCCTCTACTTAAATTCAAACACTGTAGGATTCTAGGGAGTTTCATTTTTGAAGATTTCACCTCCACCACCTCTTTGTCAAGGATTCAGTTTCACAAGTGTGTCTTGGTGACTATAAAGAAACATGTTCCTTGTCTTCAGTAGCTACGTATTTTTTCAGTTTCAACTCGGACTATTGGGTCCCTCCACCAGCAAGTAGGTATCCAGTCTTGCCCTTGCATTTAAAAACCCTTTTGGAAGGATTGCTGATTTTCCAAGTCACTATATTTGAGCTGTGCAATCAGGAAGGAACAGGAACAGCTGTGATTTCCAGTAAGATGAGGACTGTTTAAGTCCTGTGTAACACTTAAAAGTTGTAATCCTTCTCTCTCTGTCATCATTCTCTTCTGGAGTTCCTTCCCTACCACACTGTGGAAACTTTTCTTTATTTAAAAGATGTGATCTTTAAATGGGGAGAGTCATTGAGAGGTAACAGCCAGTCATTAGCTAGAACAAGCATATGGTGCTTAGTCATGAAGTGACACATATCCCAGGGGAGTGTTCCAGTTACTGGATTCCTGCATGCTCTGTAAGAGATCTCTTCCAGTCACTTGTAACTAAATATTTATCAAGTCAGAGAGAGAGAATTACCTCCTCTCTCACTCAGCTGCATTGTCAGTGAGTGTGGTTCGTTTCTTTGCTTTTAACGGTTGTGTAGTTATTTATATGAAGTTATTTAAACAATTTACCTAATAGAGACCTACCCAACAGCCTATCTTACACACAGTTACAAACCCCTGGGTTAAATTCCATTTTAAGGGCCTGAAACATGATCTTCCATGGTAGCTGTAAATACCCTAACCACTACACTAATATGAGAAGATAAGTGCTAAACATACAGAGAGAAAAAATCTTTGTTTGGCTTTTGTGAGCACCATGTGTATATTAGGGATGGCTCAGAACTGACCTGCAGGGTCCAGTTATCCTGGTGAACGTGCTGGAGGAAGAGCCTGGTTGAAGATTTCTGCTTTGGGAGTTCAGCAGTTTGCTTCAGTCAGTGGCATATCTATGGAGTGATCCTCTTTGAGGATATCAAATCATAAAAGTGTACCTACATGCAGTGTTAGATAGCAGCTTTTGCAGAAATCCACTGTGCTTATTTATGTAGTATCACTTGATGTTGTGTCTTTTCTTCTGTGTTTGTATGTTATGTTGGAGTTAGTGATACAGGAATGGATTAGTGTCCCAGTATTGTCATTTTAGAATGAAAACCATTCTAGGCTTCAACAAAAAAAAAGTATAATGGTCCTTGAAACAAACATGAAAGTATCTCAGTTTCTCAGGGAATAAACAGAGGTAAATAATTATTTGTAGGTTTTTAGGTTCTTGTTCCTAAGAAAGATACACTTATTCCTGTTCCTAGAAGCTTCTTGAAAGTGTGACAAGAAAAAAGCCTGAGTGCATTTCAACTATTGATACAGTCACAGTAAGCTTGGTGGACACCACCATACCCCTTCCTCTCCCAAAGGAAAGATTTAACAGTTGGGGGTTTTGCTTCCAGGAGCATTTTTTTGTAGATTCTGGAAGTCAGGAAGATGTAGAGGCTTTGCAGCATGGACAGAAGCTCAGTAAAGCAATTGCTTTATTCAGGTCTTGGCCGGCAGTTGGAAGCTGAACAACCTTTTTGGAGAAAACCACCAGGCAGTACTTGCTTACTACACAGAGCAACATGGATCCGAGGGCTGCAGAGATTTCTCAGAGAAAAACCAACTGCTACAATTCAGACTGCTACTAAATAAGTAACCCTTGAAGAATCAAAGCACAAACTGATGCCTCTGCAAACTATGTTTCTGTAACTAAGGAGCTGCCCAGCTCTGCAATAGTTTCGTGATCTGGGTGTGTTTAAAATGCAGTGTGACATGAAGGAAGGGGAAGAAGTTTTGGGGATTATACTTTCATCTGTGCTATTAAGCCTAAAATAATTTTAAAATCTAATTCAATTTCATTCCAGGTCTTCATTTGCTCAGTTATTTGGGGTAAATGCAAAGTGGATTTAGTGGCACTGTTTCAGATGTGTTGAATTACATCCGGATGTGGCCTAAACCACAGCAAGTACAACGTATTTTTCCACAATTCTCTTTTCAGTGCTTATTTCAGTTTATGCTGACAAATATTGCATGCTTTCTCTACTTGTCTTTTGTCTACAAATGTTTTAAAATAAGTATGGTTGAAGTTTAGACCTGATTTAATGTTTTGAATTTGAGATTTTTTTTTTACCTTGTCTTGGCAACAGCAGAATAAAGTTAGGACAGTCTTTTGGAAGGGTCTCAGTATCACTGCCTCTGAGCAGGGACAGCCTTACCGAGGGTGGGCAGGAGGGTTGGGTGTTGCTCAGGAAAATGCTTGGGGAAGAGGGCTGAAACTGTCACAAACAGCAAACCTGTTGCAGGACCTCACAAGCAGTGTTCCCCTATCCAGGGTTTCCCCTTCACTGGGCACACTGGGATCTCCTCCACAGAAGGAAGGGTCTTGTCAGTGATCTCTCCTCTGTGAGAAGGGCAAAGCAGCAGTGGCATCTCATTAGGGGAAATTTTCTTCACTTCCAGAGGGGAGGAAGGATAATAAGGCCTGAGCTCTTGGCTCCATGTAATGGTGACAGGTCTCACTGGCATATGACCCTTCTCCAGAGACCTACACCGAGCGTTTGGCCTGGTGGGTGTGAAAGTCCTTACATTCCCTGGTGGGATGCTTTGCATTCAGTGGTGATGTAGGAGATTCTGCTGGAGCAGCCAAAGCAACAAATTCAGCAGCACCCCATTTGAGATGTGTGTCCCCTTTTTGCAGCACACTCAGCTCCACCAGCAACCTCATCAGTAGTTTGTGGGATGAGCCCAGTCCCGTGGCATTGCAACAGATCCAAGACTTCAGTTTCCTCGAGTTCCCTGCTCTATACTCAGGTCTTCCCCAGAACTGAAGTCAGCTGCCTTCAGGGTGCAAGGTGAAGCTTGTGACCACTCTGCCTCATCTGGCTGTGGCAGGGAGGCTGGCTGAGGCAATGTGAGGACTCTGCCTTGCAGAACCATGAGGCAATGCCAAAGGGGAGCTCAAGCTCCCCACAGAGAGGACTTGTGATTTAGTGTGTCCTGATATCCTGGGTGCAGGGCTTTCTCAGATAGGAAAGCTGAAGATGTCCAACTGAAGGTGTTGAACTAGATGACCTGGAGAGGTTTAGATTAGATATTAGGAAAACATGTTTTCACAGAGAGGGTTGTAAAGCATTGAAACAGGCTGCCCAAGGAAGCAGTGGAGTCACCATCCCTGATGTGTTCAAAAACTGTGGATGTGACATTTGAGGTCTTTGTTTAATGGTGAACATTATGATAGTACTAGGTTGATGTTTGGACTTGATGGTCTTAAAGGTCTTTTCCAAGCTTAACAATTCTATGATTCTACCTTCAAAGGTCCCAGTCCACCCAAATCATTCCATGGTCCTGTGATTCCATGAAAGCAGCACTCACAAAATACAGATTCCTGTTTAATCAAGTGTGTTTCCCAAGTACCAGGTTTGATATGGCTGTTTCAATTCTATGTGAAAAAAATCTTTGGATTTATTAAAGAACCCTAATCTCCTTAAAAAGATAATTAGCCCACCACCAATAGGATTTTGATGGAAAGCTTTTGAATAAAGGTTTTAGAAGTGTTTGCCTAGATTCAGAATGATAGTTTAGTAGAATGGCATTGTAATATATTAAAGAAGTTTTGCCCAGGAATAGTAATAATAAAGATTGCCTTGGTTTTTTAACTAGATGTCCGTGGAAAAGGAAAGCAAATTCTGTGTTCAGTACCTTGGCCTTTGCTGTACAATGCATCCAGCAACATCAATATTTACCTTGTACATTATTTTCTCTGCTTTGGAGATGCAGATATGTACTCATAGCTGTAAGAACATGTTAATTTTATCAGGAGATCCAGTTTGCCAAATCATGCAACTGGATTATTGCCATGGTCATGACTTGTAATGAAAGAGGAGCTTTTAGCTCTGCCATGAAATAGGACTCCAGTGAGATTGGTCAGATGTATAATAGATGAGGCCTTGAACTGAGGGGACTTAGTGACTCAGAGTGATTTGGTAAGTAACATGTTTTCATGCTGCATGTATAAAAGAATGACTAAGAAATCCAAACCCCAGGGTGAGAATGCAAATAAAATGGGAAAACTGCTCATATCCTGACCAAATGGGAACAGTCCAGGTCCAGTATTTGGATCCCTCTTTTGCTAGTACTTTTTCTAAAGTTCAGAGACCTCCACCAGAATAAATGGTATTCTACAGTTCTGTCCAGCCCATTATCCACAACATCCATAGATTAAAGAACAGCAGGAACTCTGACAGCCACAAAATACTTCCAGTCTGAGATATAAATAATTTTTAAACAAAAGGAAGAGAAATATTTCTCCTTTGGACTCAGACCACAAATGGGACGTCTCAAGTATGTGAAATTTGACTTTAAATTGAGATCTGCAAATAATTTCAGCTATATGGCTTTTGCTGCACACATTGTAACACAGAGTGCTTGCTGCAGTGCTAGTGCTGTGCAATAATTCCTTGGAAAAATACCTTTTTTTTCCTCTGTTCACATTTATCGGTCACCATTAAAGAACTCCTGCATTAAAGTGATGTCTGTAATGAGGAAAGGAAAAGATACCAGGCTAACATCTGAATAAACAGGAGGAGATGATCCATGAGTGACTGACCAAGATTATTTTTGCTCATCATTGTTTTAATGAGCAAGTCAAAAGTTTTCTTAGTAAAGAGAGAGCAACTTCGGGAGTTGATTGAACTTGGAGTGAACTGTGATATTATTTAGCTAAGCAGAAAAGCCTTATTTTAAGTTTGTGAGGGGAATAGCTCAAACAGCAGACTATTTTGCTGCTACTGTTCCTCTCAGCCAGACTTTCAAAGTGTAATTAAAACCATATCCATCATATAGCATATATTTTCCCTTTTCTTTCCAAAAATATTTCAATGTATATTAAATGTTTTTCTTTCTAATCAGAATGAGTGATACAAGCTCCAGAGGGCACCCAGCCAGAAACTTCTCAGTTTTCATTTCAGCTGCTGGTATTGGTCTCTCTTCCTCTGAAAGCCCAAGCAGGATAACAAACAGTGTAACCAGCACCCAAGGCCCTGGTCTTACTCATGTCATGATTCCTCAACAGGAAACTCTTTGATGTACAAAATATTTATCCCACCTCTTTTAGGTCACAATTTTACCTTTCAGTGCTCTGTATGACACATTTGTGTCCAAACAGTTAACATCTGAACTGAGATCTGTAGAGTCACTTCCAGGGTGAGAATGAATCTGGCATGAGTAAGGATGACATACTGCTTCAAAAAATTCAAGAGGCAAAGTGAGAAAAAATTAGAAACAGGGGAGTGCCATCTCTGCCAGGGGAGTCTGTCACCTTCTCTCCCCAGCTGAAGGAGTTTGTGGCTGCTCCCCAACCCAGCTGTCCTGGCCACAGCCCATGTGTGCTTACCTGGTCCCTCCCCTGGACCCGTGCCCTATGCAGCACTGCCAAACTATGAGCTCCATGAGCTGTTCCTCCCTTCCTCTTATCTGCTGGCACCCTTCAGTTGATAGTGCCTTCTTTCCCCACACACCTTTGCCTTTAGCTCTCCTTCCCTTCATCCTCTCTCCTGAGGGCAGCACACAAGAACAGTGCTCATTAGAGGGAAAAGAGGAGGCTTGATCTATACACCTATATTCTAGGTAGAAAAAGCAGCAGGGTATAGAAGACAACAAAATTTTAACTTGAAGGTGTTATTTTATTTTTTGTGCATGTTGGTTGTTTACACATCTGAATGGATTGTGCCAGCCATATGGATAGCAAAACTTCTGATTTCCAGGAAGTTTCCTGTATTTTCTTTAAAATGGCTGTCAGAGTTCAGGGGTTACTTTGCTAAAACTGACCACAGAGGAGTGGAATAAACGTAAACTCTTTGATTTCCACATGAAATATTAAGTAAACGTCTCAATTAAGCAAATCAGCAGAACCGACCTGTGATTTAATCTGAATTTTCCTTTGTGGTTTGTTTTTTTTTTTGCCTCAGTCTGATTACACTCTAATACAGTCAGTTCTGTTCTTGCCTTTGGTGGGAATTATTCTCTTGCTTGTCTCCCCAAACCACTCTTGGGCTCAGCTACCTGATGTTCCTGTGTTCCATATGTTTTTCCATTGTCTCACACTCAGAAAGTGGCCAGTCAATGCCTTTCCAAACACACTGTTCCATTGCAGCCAGGTTTTACCATCTTGCTCAGTCCCTTGCCAGCTTTTCTTCTACAGCTGTTATGAACCTTAATGGTTATATTTGGCTTATTGGTATCTCCTTTCAAGACCAAAAACTTTCTCCAAGCCTTGAGGTGTTGAAGCATGAAGTAACTTGGGATCCTCAAGCAGAAAATATGAAGATAATAGCTTTCCTCATCTGCCACATGTACTAATGCCACATTACTCTCTGCTGCTCTCAGCAGCCCACTAATTTCTGTCATTCACTGCTGTTGGAAGACACGAATAATTCCAACTCCCTTTCCAATACCAGTAACTTTTATCTCTCTACTCAGCTCATCTTCCCCATTTGACCTTTTCCCTGATCCACATGCAAAGAATTTTCATCATTGTATTAAATTCTCTCCTTCCTTCAACCTCTCCCCCTCTACTGCTGCTTTGTCTCCTTCTGACTCATCCCAGTAGACCCTTATACCTTCCTGTCACTTAAGAAGCCCTCCTATAACATTTGGCCTGGGCTCTCCATCATCACTGTTATTGCCCAATCACACAGAATTCCTGAGCTTGCTCTGTAGTGGGAACTGCTCTACACTTTCCTCTGTTCAATTGCTCCTTTCATGTTGACAGCCCAACTGCTTCCTGTTGAATCTCAAAAGCTGCCTTTTCAGCAAGCAAATCATGAAAGCACCTTTTCTTCACCTTTCTAGGGTTTTCACAAAATACAGTTGACACTAATTTTAACTTTTATTAATTATTCACAGTGGGTAATTAATAGCCTATTACTAATGTTTTGTTTCCTTTTGATGGTTTTTATGTGTTCTTGAACTTAGTATTGCCTTATGTACTGATTATTGCCTATGTACCAGTTATGCAGACATGTCCCCTGTTAGCCCATAGTGATTCCCTCTCAGTACCATAACATTTTTTCCATGGCAGCCCAGAAATGTCTTATCAGACTGTGAAGTTTGGTTTCCTCTGCAGTCATGAAAAGGAGGCTTAGGGGTGACTTCATCACTCTCTACAGCAGCCTGAAAGGAGGTTGTAGTCATGTGGGGGTCAGCCTTTTCTCTGAAGGTAATGGGTCAGGAGGGCACAGCCTTAAGTTACACCAGAGGAGGCTTAGACTGGATATTAGGAAAAAAATTCTTCATTGAAAGGGCAGTCAGGCATTGGAATAGGCTGTCCAAGGAAGTGGTGGGATCACCAGCCNGCTCTACACTTTCCTCTGTTCAATTGCTCCTTTCATGTTGACAGCCCAACTGCTTCCTGTTGAATCTCAAAAGCTGCCTTTTCAGCAAGCAAATCATGAAAGCACCTTTTCTTCACCTTTCTAGGGTTTTCACAAAATACAGTTGACACTAATTTTAACTTTTATTAATTATTCACAGTGGGTAATTAATAGCCTATTACTAATGTTTTGTTTCCTTTTGATGGTTTTTATGTGTTCTTGAACTTAGTATTGCCTTATGTACTGATTATTGCCTATGTACCAGTTATGCAGACATGTCCCCTGTTAGCCCATAGTGATTCCCTCTCAGTACCATAACATTTTTTCCATGGCAGCCCAGAAATGTCTTATCAGACTGTGAAGTTTGGTTTCCTCTGCAGTCATGAAAAGGAGGCTTAGGGGTGACTTCATCACTCTCTACAGCAGCCTGAAAGGAGGTTGTAGTCATGTGGGGGTCAGCCTTTTCTCTGAAGGTAATGGGTCAGGAGGGCACAGCCTTAAGTTACACCAGAGGAGGCTTAGACTGGATATTAGGAAAAAAATTCTTCATTGAAAGGGCAGTCAGGCATTGGAATAGGCTGTCCAAGGAAGTGGTGGGATCACCAGCCCTGGAAGTGTTCAAAAACTTGTGAGCACAGTACCTGGGGACGTGGCTTGGTTTCCAATATGACAGGGGCTGGGTTAACAATTGCATCTGAGGATCTTCAAGGTCTCCTCCAGCATTAACAATTCAACATTTCGTGTCAGCTTGCACCAAAAAGTATTTCAGCCAGGCATATTCTCACTGCTTGGACTGGATCAGGAGCTGTGAACAGACTGTCTTGTGCAGGTCTGTGGATTCACAGAGCTTAGATAGAAAGTGGGCCGTGAAAGCCACAGGCTGACATTGCTGAAATTGGCTTAGAACGCTGAGCAGAGGCAGACTTGTGCAGAAGTGTGCCAGGGGAAGGGGAATGTGCTGACTTGCATAGCACCAAAGCTAGACACAGGATGTGTTGGGATGCAGCAGATATGGAAAGGGCTGCCTGATTCAGGCAGCTGAAGGTGGATATATCTGGAGTGTGAAATAGGCTCAATTTACTGATTCTAGACAATATAAAAGAAGGAGAATTGCAGACAAGAAAGCTTGTTGCATAACTTATACACTGGAGAGTGAACCACTGAGTCAATGGCTAGAGCCAGAGCAAATTCACTTTCATGACTTGCCATACCTATGCTAATTCTGCCAGGATCTGGGGTGGGAGAGATGACTTCTCCCAACAGTACGCTGTAAAAACATTGACAGAGGACCTGCACAGCCTACTGCAACATTACAGACCCTAAGCATCACATCTGGAAAAAATGGAACAGGGTCAATGCATGACTTCACTCACTCAGGCACTTGTAAACCCCTTTCCCTGCAGTGCTTGGCCACTGTCCTGTCTCTCTCTCATGGTAAGCTGATACAATGGGAGTGTATTGAAAGTGTCCCTCTCAAGTCAGTGCTGTACCAGAGACACTCTGGCTGGGGACTTGAGGGCAGGGAAAACCCATGTATGGAAAAGCTGCATCACTTAAAGGTACTGAGTCCTGTGCATGGGTATGCCTGGGCTGTGGCATAACAGCTCTCCTGAGAGAGATGAGACCAATAGAAAAAACGACAATAATGGTGTCTGAGGGTGAGGTCAGGCAGGAACCTGAGCAGAAGCAGGCACAATGTGTAGCACAGATTTTGTATGCTCCTGTGTACCACCCTCTCTCCCCCAGTTTTTTACAGTCATTTAGGCTTGACAAATGCTAATCCTCTAAATTGGGATTAAAACATTGCTTCAGGTGCTTTGGCACAGAAGACCATTCTAGGAGTCTAAGGAGCTCATCCACAACTTTCCACGTGTTGTAGGCCTAGGGTGTACCTGCTGTATAGGACTTTGGCCATCTTTCTGTTGAATGTTTAAGGACTGTTTGAAGTGTGAGCAGATCAAGACAGAGAATGTGTTGAAGCTATACTTTGCTGGAGTTTTACCAGGAATTGCTGGTCTAGATTTGCCCCGTGACCCTGCTCCAGTGGGGGAATTTTTGATGTAAATTTGCTTCTCCAGTTATAAAGTCATAGACTGGTCTGGGTTGGAAGCAACCTTAAAGATCATCTAGTTCCAACCTCCCCACCATGGGCAAGGACACCTTTCACTAGACCAGATTGTTCAGAGCCTGAACACTTTCAGGGATGGGCCTTCTCTGGGCAGCATGTTGCAGTGTATCACCATCCTCACAGTAAAGAATTTCTAAGTAATATGTAATCTAAACCTGCTCTCCCTTCAATCTGTTCCCCCTTGCCCTATCACTACATGCCCTTGTAAAAAAGCCCTGTCCAACTCCGTTGCAGACCCCATTTGAGCACTGGAAGGTGCTGTAAGACTTCTCCAGAGCTTTCTCTTCTCCAGGCAGAACAACACCAGCTCTGTCAGCCTGTTCTCACAGGAGGTGTTCCAGCCTTCTGATCATCTTCATGGTCTTCCTCTGGACCTGCTCCAACAGATCCATATGCTTCCTGTGCTGAGGACCCAGAGCTGGATGCAGCACTCCAGGCAGGCACAGTCACACAAGAGCAGAATAGAGGGAGAGAGTCACCTCCCTTGACCTGATGGCCATGCTGCTTTTGATGGAGCCCAGGACATAGCTGACTTTCTGGGCTGCAAGGGCATGTCAGCCAACACCTCCAGGTCTTTCTGCTTTGGACTGCTCTCAAGCCATTTAGTCCCCTGCCTGTACTTGTGCCTGGAATTGACCCAAGTGCAGGATCTTGCATCTGGCCTTGTTGAACTCCATGAGATTCACATGGACCCACCTTTCAAGCATGTCAAGGTCCCTTTGGATGGCATCCCATCATAATATCTATTTGTACACCAGACCTCTACAAATGAGAATAATGTATTTCTTAAAGCAGGATGTATTTAAAATGCAGTAATCCCGAATATCTCAGACCCTATGTTAGGAACTGCCATAATGACTAATGAAGCATTATGAAGTTTGCATCTGCAGTTCACCAGTACTACCCATAGAAAGATAAAATTTGATATGCAAAAAATTAGACTGGTGTCAACCATCATACTAGGAAGGGAAATACCTTAACTGGACAAAAATGTATAAGAAAGAGGAGGGAAGGATAAGAGTAGAAAGATCTCACCACCATAGGCCTCTTGAAGAGATTTGATTGTTGCAATTTCAATGTGTGATGGTCTCAGTCTTGGTCAAAGTGATGGCTGCAGACTGGATACATGGTGGGGACAGCCCCGGGGAAAGCCACAGAACAGAGCATCTGTTGGGTTTATATTCCTGTTCAGGTGGGAATGCCCGGGTGCCTCCTCCGGGGCGGGGCAGGCAGCTTCACACTGGGTGATGTATGAATGTGGATGTGGGGCCCTTTGGGAGAACTTCACACTTCTAAGACAACACAGCTGCACATCACACCAGGCAATTGGGTCAATTATGGCCCATTATGGCCCATCAGCAGAGATGAACGGCTCAGGCCACAGGTGAATGTCCCCAGCAGAGGAGGGGGAGCCCCACAACCCAGTGGGGTTGTGCAAGGGAGGATAACTTGCCATGACAAGAGCCACCATCATCTCCACAGGATCCCTCTCCTGTCTCACTCATAGCCTATCATTCACCTTCTGTGTCATCAATTCATAAGTTAGCCATTACATACACAAAAGCTCACCTCCACCATTTCAGAAATGCACTCTGGCATCTCCACAAATGGGGAAATGTTTTGAGTCATTGTCCTGAAAGAGCTCAGTCTCTAAGCCTCACAATAAAGGACCTCAAGTGCTCCAGAAACTTTTGAGTTTCAGAGCCAGACATATGCTGCCTCTTGCTGTCTTTCCTTATTCTCCCATGAATTCAACCCTCTTTAAAGGTCCAGCTTCAGCAGGAACAGTAGAAAAAGCTCTCATTGTAAAAGAGCTTCTGCTGTAAGATCCTTGAGCCTTCTCAGGCTCAGAATGAAATTGCAGTCAGGTCTCAACTTGCCATATGCAAACTCTAGACACTGAGCTGAGATGCAAAAGGCAAGAAACTCATCAGTTGTGATTTTGTGTGAGATGCCACTGAGCTTGTGCTTAACTCCATGCTGTCCACCTTTGCTAAACACATCAGCATACTGCTGGAATCAGGCTCTGAAGGAGCAGGACATAAGTTAGGCCCAAAGACATCATCACACTGTAGGCCAAATGTGGCTTTAGATTGGAAACAACAATCAAGCTGTTCAGCTCAGCCTAGAACATTAGAAATTTCTTCTAGAAAAAGAAAATTAAAATGCTCTGGACAATCAGGCATGTAAGCAGGACAAGGAAAGAACAGTTCACTTTGTTAAGAGTTTAAAGGCTAAGTTCACTATGAAACCTGAAAGTTTTAAGTTCCTTTCAAACACTTTGGGATGAAACAGATCTTCATTTGTTAAAAAGTGAGTTGCAGACACAGAGCCAAATTTCCCTGTCAGACTTGTACGCATGCTGGCTTTACTTGTATGGATGTAGGCTAGGGTTTGGTCAACACAGCCTGTCCCAGTGTTTCAAATGGCAGTAGGATGCTCTGCTCTGGCTAGCTGTTAGTGCAGGGACTGAGGGTGTCTTGGCAGTGAGCTAAATAAAATAGTGGACTCGTAGTTGGGCTGAGTTCCTGGGCTTATAAAACCAGTCTTGCTGAGGCTTCGGCACTACTTTCACCTACGTGATTCATGCTTGTAGCCACCTGCAGCTACAATTACCTGGGTTAAGTGTGAGGTCCTCTGGGAACCTCTCTGAGGGCTCTTAGTAGCTCACTAATTTGTGCTACCCTAGAATTGGTTTAGACCTCATTTCCCCTTTTCCTTCCTGGAAGAGCTCAGCCTGCTGACACATTTAACCCAGTCACCTCCAGCTATGCACATGTGCCAGTTCTGTCCATTCATGGTGCCAAAGCAAGACTCCAATGCAGAGTGGACTTCTCTTGCAAGATGTAATAAAAGCTGGATGAGATGAGATGAGATGAGATGAGGTGATGATTTAAGCCACAGATTCAGCTACCAGAGTAGGAGATGGGTTCTCTGAGGGGGCATCAGAGCTGCAGATAGCCCAGGGTGCAGAGCTGTGCCCTGGAAGGGTATGCATCCACCCATGAAGGGTGAGCAGAAACTTCAGCAGTTCTACAGGGGAACAGAATCCTTCTAGTACTTTATGAAAGGCTTCTCCTGATTCTCTTCACAGCACACCAGTGTGGAAGCCTTACTGTTGCTAAAGCAGTAAAAGCTGCTAAAGCTGAAGCCAGGTCTCTCACCCAACTGCTTGCAGGGCTGTGGCTCAGCTACACTCGGAGCACGCAGACCATATGGTGCCCAGATGATGGATAATAGCATTTATTTAGTGGCCTGGAGTTCTGATGTTTCACTGGCTGGCAAAAGGAAGTACTTCCCTCTAAAGAGCAGTTATCGACAGGTGCCAGTGCTTGTGTTTGCTCTTTTGTGATGCCGTGCCCGTGTCAGGCAGCCCAGAGCTGGGGGGGCTGGGCAGGCAGCGTCATCACAGAATGATGATTAGCAACTTCACGACAACATAAGCCAAAATGCAAGATTAAAGCTCAACATGCAGTTAGCAGACAAGGTACAATTGTCTCCTTTTGTCGTTAGGCTGTGGGATAAGAGAGGATAAGGCAGCCTTGAAATATTGTGGTTGCCACTTGTTATCTAGAACCTTGCTAGCAGAAAGCTGTAAAATCAGCCTAGCCAAGCTAGAGGTGAAACTGATGTTCCAATGAGTTAGAGAGGGCCCAGTGCTCTTTAAACATGTCACATCTAAAAAAGTGCTTCTTACTTTTATCATGGAAATAAGACATTTAATTTTCCCACTCACACACCAATCCCCATTGTGCTTGGTACTGTACAAACATGCAAACTGCTCACCTCTCTGGAGCTCTGGGAGCATTGGCACAGAAGTTGCTCTTCAAAGAGTTTTATTTTTCAGTGTATTAAGAGGAAATACGCTCAGCCGAATATAAAAATATTTACTAAAGTCAAGTCTGGAGTCTCTCTGTCTTTCTCTCAGTAAAGATGTAGCTTATTTCAGGAGTCCAAACTACTTCTGACTATGGATGACAGGACAGACTGGCATTGCCCAAAGTTTCTCTCTCAATTCTGCTCTTACTTAGTACTTGGCTGGAGTAATAACACATTGCATAAGATTGTATAAAACAAGACTGTACTGTGCAAAGTGCCCCAAATTATTTAATCAATATGTCTCTTGGTGTCTGGATGATTACACATAAAGTGCCAGGGGCAAAAAAGCAATAAAAGCAACAAGACACTAGAAGTATTGTTCAGATAGCTCTGTAATAATCTTAGGCAATTTAATTTACTGTGTTGAAAGTTAATTACTTACTTTAGGGAAACACCGATTTAATGTTTTCAGTCAACTAAGTGGCTAAGATTCATTAAAAGAAACCCATATTACAAATACCTTCATGCCACATTGCTTTTATTTCCAGGGATAAAACTTCTCACCTCCCACCCCCAACCAACTTCTGTTCTAAACAGATTTTACGCAGTGCTTTTCTCCACAGCTTTTGGGAACAAAAGCTCAGAATGAACTTTTTGGACCATGTAAGAACATGCCTAGGTGTCACAGGTGTCTGACATCAGTAGCATAAAGCAGAGAAATGCAAGGAAATTCACAAAATGAAAATTTCAACTGCAACAGAGATAAAATGAGGCAAACTGTAGAGGCAAGTAATTAATGTAATAGTGATTAGAGGCTAAAACTCAAGCAGATCGTACCTTAAAAAAAAACCAAAACACACTCCCCCCTCCTTCTGCCCAGGGCCCCAAAGCAAAGCAAAGAACAGCAGAATCAAGAAATGAGCCAGAAACACCTATTGGTATGTAAAGATAAATATTGGAAACTCGAATAATGTTGCTGAAATGGCCTTTTTAGGTGAGCCTCACTGAATTCAGTATACTTTGCCTGTAGAAGCATTGTCTGTTAATAGGCTTAAGGGAGGCATGGATGAATTGGAAGGAGAAGAAATAACTAAAATAAACACACCCTAACTTGTTCATAATAACAGCATCTCCCAAATGCTTTCCTTGCTTTTATAGTCACTTTACAAACCACCGGTAGGTAACAAAAACATTCCTGCAAAGGGTGTGTGTGAACACAAAATCTGTCCTAGGTAGGAATAATCCAGTCAATCACAGAGGTGTAAAGAATATTTTGAGATGGGAAGGTCATGTGAAAATAAGCAGCCAGCACCCTTTTGTTTGATACTTGCTCTTTCATAGCAGTTCTTGAGATCAAGAGTGGAAGAATCATAACTACCAGCCCTGAAAACCTGGCACGGAGTAAGATTTTCCAGGCATCAGTAGTAAGACCATCAGCCAAAAGTCTCCTCTTCTCCACTCACCCACTGCCTTCAGAGGGCAGTTCTGCCATGTGTTGTGCATCCAGAGATGTGCACAGGAGTCTGATCTGCACTTTCACCCCAGAGCCTGAAATGTCTGAGGTACAGCCCCATCCCATTTAGATACTTGCCAGCATTTTAAAAGCTGCCACTGAAAATTACGCTTTAGTCCTGGAGCTGAAGTTTTGCTCATTGAAATTTGCAAAGCCTGCCTTACAACTTATTAGCTGCTTTGAATCTTATCTCAAAGTGAGGCCCAAGGTGTGGTACACAAAGTAGGGAAGGGAATGCCTTTCTTGCTTGAAGGTCAACCCTTCAGCATATGTAAGGCTTGTAACAGAAAGGGTAGATGCAGGCCCCTGACATGTGGAAGGCATTTAAGTACTTGCACAAAGGAGGGCAGGGGAGGGGAGGAGAGGAGTCAAGCATCAAATAGAAAACAGAACTCTGGAAAAGCTGCTGTCAGCTGCCAGAGCATGGGGCTACATAAATCGTTGACTGGGCATTGGTGTCCTGCCTCTGGAGAAGTCTGACTACTGGAAGCTCAACCAGAGAGTCATATCTCTGATCAGCTGCATCAGGAAATGCTTGAGTGCCTTGCCCCCTCTATCTTCTTTTCTGGTATTTTAATCTTCTTTAGTTTAGATGGCTACTCAGATACCCAAAATCTGTGTCCAGAGCTTGGGACAGAAAATTTAGGGGCAGTAGGCTGCATTCTTTACAACAGGAACAGAGTAAAATGAAGTATTTTTAACAAGAGTCATCACTGTCTTCTGATTGCTGTCCTATCCACATTGCAATTTGCTTCCAAATTCAGCTGCAGCTGTTATCAGGTAGGTTTTCTGCTTATCACACATTTGTAACTAGCACTTAATGGCAACAGTTCATTCTCCTCTTTGGGGTTCAGATAGCTCCATGTCATCTTCCAGCAAATGAATCAAAATCAGCATTTTTGCAGAGTATTCCTTACTCATCATTTTGTACATTTTGTTTGATGGCTCCTTCTTCCTCTTAGGTCTGCATGTAGTAGAGCACCCCCAAGTACAGTTGTAACAGTGCTGCTGTTCTGTGCCCCACCTGGGCAAAGTGGCCATGAAATAGATGGATATGCTAAAAACACCAATAAAACCAGTTTGCATATCTAGACTTTCTACAGCAGAAAAACTAGTTATTGTTGGTTAAGCTATAAGGTTGTGTTCAATTAGGTTACAAAAAATTCAGAGTTGGAAAGAATTGCTGTCTTCTGACAACTGAAAATTGCATTGCTACCTTTTTATTATAATGTTTTTAATTAGCAGATAAGAAGGGCGGGCAAAGTGGGAGGATTTAGATTCATAACCAAATTCCCCTCTTTGCTAACAGGATAGAAGTAATAGTGTTAAACTTGTGTTTTGCACAATAAAGATACAATACCTTATCCCCTGAATTAGTGAAAGAAAAAAACAGGCAAGCACTAACAGCAAGTAATTTTGTTCCATTTAATTCTCTTCCAAAAATGAATCACAAAGTTCACGAGCTTATCTTACTAACATGAGTCTTGTCAACTCACCTTTTAACTAACTCCAGCCCTGTAGCTTTGAAGCTTGCTAGGGTTGTGGGGCATGGAGCTCAGCAGATTTCCCAGGAAATCTCATGCATGTGTGTGGGAGGGGGCAGCGTGCCATGATTGTGGTCTCACTGTAGCTTTTTGCAAGCATTTCCAATGTCACAGTGACCTGCAGTTATTTGAAAAGGAAGTTTCCAGCTGCAAGTATCTTTAATTTGCAAGTCTTACCTACTCACTGAAAGAAGCCTGCTGGGACTGGTATGCATCCCTATTAAAGTCACGTGAATGCTTTTTTATGTTTTTAATTACGCCGTTTACATGACACCTCTGATCTCGTGATGATTACATAGGAACTCTGCTCAGGTTTGCCTTTCACAGCTAAAGAGTGCTACCGAAACAATTTTTATGTTTAAGCACTGGGATGTGCCGAGTGGAACTAGAGATGAGTCAGCAGTTCGCCGGGGTTATTCGAATAGCAGAACGAGCCCTGCCTGCCGCTAGGAAACCGTCCACAAAGGTCAGACCGAGTGCTCAGGATTTGGACACCACCACCCTGGTGACAGGAATTCTCCCCGGAGCTCGGCGGGTTTTAGAACAAGCGCCGCTCTATTTGGCATTTGGCTGTGGCTGCATCAAGCCCCGGCTGCTTGGTGTCTAAATGAAAGCGGCCGACAGCGCTGGCCCCATCCGCAGCGAGGCGTGCCGGCCACACCGGCGGGGCTGCTGCCTCCCCAGACGGCGAGCTAGGTCCTAAAATTAGCAACAATTAAAAGCAGGGCGCTCAGTAAGGATCCTCTGAATCTCATCAGCGAGAAATACTGAAGAGGAGGTAAGGAGTCACCACCGCCCTTTCTACAGGAGCTGGGGCTGTAATTCACATGTAGGGACAGCACAGCTCACAAATTGACTGCCCCGGCACGGAGAGAGCTGAGCTGCTCAAGGATGAGCCACAGCAGCTCACAAACAGAGAAAAGGCACTGAGAACCTTTACAAGTTATTACCTACCCTGGCAGGAGTTTGGGGGGGTGTTAAGCCAAGTACAGGATGTGTGAGACAGTTCCCTGGCGAGGCACAACCTCTCACAAACAGTCCTGGAGAGGAAACGGTTTATAAGCTAAAACTCATTTGGAGTTCAGCTCTGTTGCCTCTGCAACCACAGGAAACAAGCATCCCAGCCCCACTTGTGAGTCATAGCTTTTGGGAACTTCACCTTGAAGAGCAGGAAAGAGTCCTCTCAAGGTAGAATGGATCTCTTTTATTCCTTCTCCTGGGATCACTGCCTCAGCTCCTTCATTTGCCAAA
>VZRX01023321.1:204134-241928 GCA_013398075.1 Notiomystis cincta | reverse complement strand
ATGCACAAATATCCTCCAGAGAATTTTTGACAAACTGCTAGGAAGGCACAGGAGCCATGGAGTCATTTAGCAGAAGTTGCTGTGTTTGACATGTCTGCGGCATTATTGAAGTACAGCGGGGTTTCAGATTTTATTTTCTATCAAAGTGTGCTTTACATCCCTTTAAAGACTCTAAGGTAAATAAACTGAGCAGTGCTTGAGTAGCCTAATGAAGTTGCTACTATGCCAGTCATTTAGAAAAATTCTCATATTTAACAATGCATTCCAATGTCAAACAAGGAAGCATGTTCTAGCACTGTAGCATCGGTGCATAGTTTCAATGTATAAACTATTAATTCAAATTAACCAAGTGCATGTGTAGTTATGACAAATTAAATTTTACATACATTATCAAGTGAATGTAATTATTGGGCCATATTGAGCGAAATGTCTACGATGACAAGGTATAGAAAAGTAGATGTTTGACTTTCAGACATTATCTTACCATTTTCTGTCTTTTGGATCTGCAAATCTTCATGCTTGGTGAATGGAACCTAGGCTGGAGCAAGGGTTTTAGCCCCAGACCTCCCACATTTTAGGAGGCCACTCTGAGAGCTAGGTTTTTGGCTACTCAGTGGAGGACCTCAGTCTGTAGTTTCGAGAAGAAATTTCATTCTTGGGCAGAAAAGACTTTCCCAATCACTATTTAATTGAATCTGGCACACGCTGTACAAAGCTGTATTTTGAGTGAGTCAGCACTTTCCAAGTGAAATCCACTTTGTCAGAAAACTGGCTACTAGCTTTCACCCTGTGCTAGCTGCACAAATCCCCTGCAAGGAACAAAACTCCCCTGAATAGGACGCTCCAGCTGTGGGAGAGGAAGTCTGGCAGGTGACACAACTGGTCTTTCCCATTCCTTCCCACAGATCCATCCGACCGAGAGCTGTGTCTTTGCTGGGTTTTCCCAGCCAGCAGCCTGACCTCTGCTTCATATGGGGTGATTGAGAAAACAGACCTCTGACTGCACCAATGCTTGGTTAAAGGCAGGACACACAAGGGGGTGCTGAGACAAGTGAAATGGGGGATAATCCTGCACAACAAATTAGGCAAGAACTTAATATGAGATTGTGCTGTTGTTAGAGCAATGATTTCTGTAGAGTAGTAAGCATCACAAGAGAGATCAGGGTCTTCTTACCAATCTGCAGCATATAGCCTCTGTTGTTCTCCAGTATAGATGTTCCATGTTAATTTAATTTTTTTGGCTTTTTTTGTTTTGTTTTGTTTGGGTTTTTTTAATAAATAAAATATAAAGTATAAAATATCAAATTTAAAAAAATTTAAATTTTTTTCACAAAAGTGAATGCAAAAAAATCATCAAAAGGACAATTGCATGTGACCAACTGCAACTTGTTAATAAATTTTAGAGTTAGGAAATACGTTTAGGAAAGACATTTATGGAAGGAAAAGGGGGAAAACACATTCAAACTTGTGAATAGTTAGGAAATACTATAAGAGGGAGTAACTGCTTATGCACACCAAGAAATATCAGAAACATGACAGAGCTGAACAACTTGCCTCATACGTGTGAAAATCAGGCAAAATGATAAAATCTGGGAAGGACAGGTCTTGTTGTTGTTTTTGTTTGTTTCTTTGGTTGGTTGGTTGGTTGGCTGGCTTAGGGGTTTTTTTGTTGTTGTTTGTTTGTCTGTTCTTCTCTGAATATGAAGACAAAGAAAGATGATGACAGTACTTTCAGTAGGAGCAGGTTTGTGCTGTCCCAAAGGGTCAACTACAGTTCAGCTCTGGAGGTGGAATGTATCTCGCAGCAGTGGGGCTGAAGAAGACAGGGAAAAGGCCTGGGTTGCAGGAAGGTGGTGTTCTGTAATCTTCCCTCTTTCTACTTTCCCCTCCCTCCAAAAGGAGGATTAAACACTCACCATTAAAAAATCCTGTAATCAGAAAAGTCTTTTCCTTGATTTAAAGACTCTTCATATACAACCTAAAGGTTGGGTTGAATTAGGCTACAATCCACAAGCTACACTTCCTCATTTAGAGTGGTGTGAAAGATGAGGATCAGGAGTTGATATTTTTAACCTTATAATAAATTATTCTGATCAAGAACAGCCTGATAGCAATGTATATATATTCATTTATTTATAATTGGTTTTGAAAACCACTTACCTAATCAGTTAAGATGAGAAATGCAATATGGTTATATTATCCTACTGACTTCTTTCATATTTTTTTAAATTCATATTTGAGTTAATATATATTCATATTCAAATATATTTCCTTAATCAGGGTGGAAAGTTCAACTGACAACACATTTCCAACAGTAACCACACATTCTCCTCATGTCACAAGGTCCCTTTAATTTCATCAGAGAAGAACACTAAATACTGAATTTTTAGCTACAAGTGAGAGAAATATTTGTGCTGTAGATAAGTGTGAATTTTCATGGGATTTCATGGCAAGAATATTTCAGCAGAATGACCCTGCTGTGCACATTCAGGGAACATATAACGGGATACCACATAAATGAGCGGAAAAAAAGTCATCACAGCACTTTGAAAGGGAAATAATAGCATTTTATTACCCATTTGGGCAGCATGAAGCAACACCATTTCTAGTCTGACTCCTTAGTGTTGCTAACAAGTTTCACTTAGTTTAATAAAAGTGTAATTATCTTTTACGTAAACTCGACTTAAGTCATCATTAGAACTGGGCAGAAGAAGGAAATTCCATTTCATGTAGTACTTTGCCATTTCAAAGCTGACTTCTCTGATTTGGCAATGAAAACTAAATAAATGTGAACTTTCTCCAAGAGAGGAATGGAAGGTTGGCCAAAAAGTTCTGAAGCTATTGTTGGACCCACCTGCTTGAATGCTGAGGAGCCAAAGCAGAAGGCAGTAGAAAGGATCAAGTTCTTCTCCCGTAACCATCTTTGTTTTGCCAACCCACGCTTAGCTCTCTGCATACGTTTAAGCACCACTGACTTTACTGGGATTAAGCTCATGTTTCAACTGAATCCAAGAGAGTTCATCAACCCTCTCCTGTGAATTAGGCAGCTGATGGCTGGCAGCCAGCACAGCTGTACTGGTGGTGATCCCCACGTACGCACAAGGACATGCTAGGCCTGCCAGCCGAGAGAAACACGGGTTCCTTCTGCTTGAAAAGATTCAGCTGGAGTTTGGAAACTCCACCTCACCATTGTACACTCCTACAAAACAGGCTGATGCACTGATACTGGGCACTAAACAAGGGAGCTGCTTGTAAATGTGGAAGATTGGCATGTATCCTGGTTACAGGTAGTGAAGGTTGTTTAGGAGGGAGCTAAGAGTTTGTGATGTGCTGTCACTGTATTTCTCGGCATTTGAAGACCTATCAATTGCATATGAGGTGTTTACTTTGGAAAGAGGAAAGAAGAGATAGTATGACCTCTTCCCATCTTTCATCAACACCAAGCAACTTCCCTCTTTAATCTGCTTTGTCTGAGTTGGCTGGAGGCCTGGGAATCAAAGCCTTCACTGGAAGCTCAAGAGCCACTACTTCACTACCATCTTGGCTGAGTCAAACTCATTTTTATCAGCAACTAATCTATTGCATAATACAGACAGCAGGGGGACATTTCAAAAACAAATTATAAAAATCAAAAAACAAATATGCTTTTTAGATAAACTCTGAACACAAAGAGATTTGAATCATCTTTAGGCTGAGGCATAATAGACCTAGTCTTGCATAGTGGCTACTTCTTTATCTGAGTTTATCTGGTCACTAAAGGGATCAACAAGAAAATTGTGGTTTTGATAACATATTAAAATCAAAGTCACATTACGCATCAGGTCATGAAAATTCTGTGTTTACAACTATAATGGTCAGGAATTTACTTTGATTTAATGTTAGAATGTGATGACATTAAAGACTGGGGGGGAAAAAAGCTAAATACTAAATAAAAATTAAACATGCATAACTTCTTGTCAGTCGTTGTGAATTACAAAGCCTTATGAGCCCCTTAAAAGATGGAAAAATATTTCCTACCCTTAACTTCCTTCATTATGAAAGTACACGGCATTTAGCAGACCAATTAAAAATAAAGTTTGGATTAACTACATCTATTCACAGATTTCTGCTGACAAATACTGTTGCTCAAAACTATAGGAAAAAAAAACCCAGAGGATTTTAACAAGGCACTATGCTGTATTTTCTATTTCTTGTACTCCATTTCTGTATTATTATTATTTGCATTTGAAAAATTGTTTCTCAAAATCCTGAAATTTTTTTTTAAATTTATTTCAGAGTGCAAACTAAAGGAATTTGATTTACATAACAGATTTTAAGTTTGCTGCTGGAATCGTTTTAGATGAAAAGCTGGAGTTGGTGTTGAATTCTATTACTGATGAAAAGTGCAAGAGAAAAATGTAAACTTTTGCTTGATAAAACATGTCCAAATTGAATGGTATGGGATCAAAACCAGAGGATATCAGTTAAAATAAGACAAGACAGTGGGTTAGGAGAAAAGTAGTGTGATTTACCACTTCTCCTGACTGTGGCTCATTCCCCCAGCTGTCTTCTGGCCTTGCACTTCAGCCAGGAGGACTTATAAGGTGGACTATCCTGCATTCCGGGAGATGTAGTCTCCATATAGGCAAGGTGAAATCACACAGCTTCCCTGGCATAAATATATACATAAATAATATTACATAGCTTTTTTTTTCCCCCCCAGAAATGTTGTCTTGTGAATTGGGTGATTAGGTCAATACAAAGCTCTGAGCAGTTCGGCGCTGTCACTGCTTTCTTGGGCATATGCCTCATGCAAACTTTGAGTGTATTAAGTGTTACTGCTAAAGGATTTATATTTATTTACAGATTCCTATGCAGGCAGTCTGTGAACTCTCAGTATAACAGCACCCTACATGCATGGCTTCTTGATCTGTTTCCCAAAAATCCTACAGAGTTTTTTAACAGCCAGAGTTGTAAAAGCCCAGTTTCCAATCACTGTACTCTTACAGCTGACTAAATGTTTCAATGAGTTACATGAAACAAAAGCTTATACTCTATTACGCACTGGGGAATTAATATTGACTATCATCAGTCACAATACAATGATCTTTTTTTTCCTATATCTGGCAACATATTCTGGTATCTTTTGAAATCTTTATCTTATTATCAGATTAGGTTAAAACTGGTTTGAACAGTATAGGAAAGGAAATGAAGACTGAATGAACCTGGGAACCATGCCTCCCTTAAGAAATCAGCTAAGGATAGATAAATTTTATATTTCTATTAGCATAATAGAGTTTTGTGGTGGTGTAATTTGAATCCCCTATTCTCACTTTCATCTTCACCTTGTAAAATATTCAGTTGTCATCCCATTTTACCAGAGCTTTTTGAAAGGAAAAAACAGAGAGACACAGCATGAAAATACCGATCCTGCCTTTGTCAAAGGGGCCAATGATTTGTAGTGCTGGGAACTCCTGTGCAGCTGAGGTCAAAAGTGAATTAAAGTCTGGATGTATGGCTGTATTTCAGTGCTGAGACATCAGGTGTGAATAGTAGTGAAGGTTAAAGAGCCCTCGCTTGTGGCTAGGTTTGCTGGCCACAAATCTGAAGTAAGGAAAGGCAGAGGGCTGAGCTGGCATCCCAAAGTACTTATGCTTGTAAAAGCCCCAGATATTCTGTGTGCCCTGAAATGTTGACGCCTGTCTGACCGAAACCAGTAACCTTGTATGGCTGCTTTTTGACATGGACACCCGCATGCAGAATGGGAGGCCAGACCTCTGAGGGGCAGCAGTTTATTCTGCTGTCTGCAGCTGTATTTGCTTCAAAGCTTCAATTAGCACTTCTCTTCCATCACAGTGATTTCATTAAACACAAAACGTTTTGTAAAACATATTGGTATTCTCTGAAAATCTCATGATGGAGCTTCTCAGGCTCAGGGGGGAGAGAGAAAAGCATCCACCTGGAAGAAGGGAAGCTTAAAGTCAACTTCTTCACTGCTTGCTTCCTTGTTGAGAGCCAAGGTCAGCTCTTTTATGGACTAAGGCAAGTAACCAATCTATGGGTTATAGATAATATTCCAGCTTGTCTCCTGGGTTAGATTTCTTTCCTTCCTCCTAATTTAAAAGAAGGTAGTGGTTGTGTTCCTGTTAGAACAGGCTTTGAAACCTCAGTGTGTTTCATGAGATGGAATTACTGTTTTCCAGCCAGCCCTTTGGTTTTTACTATGCCCAGGGGTAGTTATTGTGGTACTGTTTGATAGGTTTCTGGTAAACCCCCAGGAAAGTCTGGCAGGGGGGAGATAAAAGTAGCTGCAGAGACAGTAATGCTTTCCTTGTTTTAATAGCTTGTTCAGAGCTAAAAGATAGAGACTGCAGTTATGATGTTTATTCTGATCATAGAAAATAGATAAAAATATATACTTAAGCAGACTAGGAAAACACAAGATATCTATTTATCTAATAATGTAAATAAAGGGATATAATAATATAATATTTTGAGGTTTTTCTATGTCAGTGTATGGTCAGCAGGGCTGGCTGATAAATCTTTAGTACTAATTTACAGGCCAAATGAATTGAAGAGGCCTAGAATAAAGGTGAAGGGTTCACTGAATATCTGTCTAAAGCAAGAGTTCAACCTGCCAAACCCCAGTGACTTGGATCCCACCACTGTGCTTAAGGAAAGGCCCAAGGGAGTTGACATCTGTCTACAAAGTAGTTTTGCATATACAAAGATCTGTCCTGTGGTCAGTGACTGAGCTTGTCACACCATGCACAGGCAACTGCTCACCACAAATAAGCATCCAAAATGCTACATCTATTTAAAATGACTGCATGGAATAAGGTTTTACTCTGTTGCTCATTCCACTGAGTAGCAGATCTTTATGGTTTGTGATAGGGATGCTACTGCATGTCCTGTTTCCATCAACAGTCATTAATCCAAGCCACAAACTGCCAGCCAAGACCAGGGTTACACACAGTCTATTTGTCCTATTAGGTGGAAAAAGATTAGTACTCTATTGGCAGAAGAATCATTTTGGAAGAATTTAAAATCTTTTAAATGATGTTTGACCTAGTTATCTTCAGGTTATGTGAATGAACATCAGGCATAAAGGGAAAGGGACTCTAAGCAGGACTACAGTCATAAAACATATGATGTTGGGAGCTTCTTCCTTAAACCAGCATTATCAGTTGGACACTGTACAGTATTGCCAGTCTACAAGAGAGGTGTCACAGCCACGCTGCTGATACTTGTTTTACCAGCATCCTTTCTGAAACTATTAAAATTCTCTCTTTCCCCCACTCCAACCCTTGAAGTCATGAACTGGTCCCGTTTTATTTAAACTAAACTAAAATATTTTGTATTTACTAAATGAGACAGAGGCCATAAATAGCAGTAGCACCATTCAGTCATGGGGCAGCTAAGATGAATAGGATGGTAACATTTTCATTAGAAAAAGTAATAAATTGTCTTTTTGCTTGTTGACCCTTTAAAAAATCTTCACTAGCTATATGAAATACACTTTTAAAACTAGATTATTCCCAGTTGAGTGACATAGGCTTCTAGAAAAGCATTTGCTTTATCTGATTGAATTTTTTTAATGTTAAAAAGTTAAATTATATGTTTATATATAGACAAAACTATGTATATCAGCACGCATTGTTTATGTTTCATTGCATACTGGATTCTTTTAGCTACACAGTCTGCACACACTGAAATATAATTCCTTCAAAAACTTCTGCATCATCCTAAATAATTACAGAGAAAAGCCATTTATGCCTTTGGTATTTTTCCCACAAATGGGAGAAGTAGAAAATACAAATTAAACCTCAAAGTATTTAATTTCTATTATTGTCTCTTGAGAGAGATATTTTTGGAAAATTGAGGTCTGAGCAGTATTTTAGCACAAAATTTCTTTCTCTGGATGAAAAGCATTGTTCAAGTGCCATAAGTTTTAATGATATGATAACCAGGATTTGTAATGTTTGTTGGAGATTTAGATGTTTGTACATATATCTGTAGGTGGAAGAGAAGTTTTTGTTCCTAAAGTTTGGACTATTTGATTTGAAAATATCTAAATATCTGCAATCTGGACTGTATACCATTTGTCTAAATTATTCACCCACTCTCTCACCATAGCTGATAAAAAGGACAAATCTCCTGAAGGCAACTTATTCCACCTCAGAGACATTTGCTTTATGATGGGATGAATTACAGTTTGGAAATATTTCTCCACTGATCAAGGAAGGAGTCTGTGTGATGGTCTTAAACTCAACACTCAAAGTTTTCAATATCTAAAATCAGGAGAGCTGAGTCTTACTCACAAACAATACGCTACAATATTCCTAACTGGGATAGGTTTGTCCTGCCAAACATCAAATGTTTGCCACCCACATCTGACAAAATCTCTGGAGAGCTCCCAGTCTGTGGTGCCATTCCTTCATTCTGCAGTGATCACTTAAAACAGGTTGGAGGAGCTACCTAATTCCATAAATCCACACAGGTTTTCTGGAAATCACTGTGCAAGCTTCCCAGAAAGGCTGTGAAATCTCCATAGAATCATAGAATTGTGTAATAGTTTGGGCTGGAAGAGGCCTTAAAGATCACCGAGTTCCAATCCCCTGATATGGGCAGGGACACCTTCCACTAGAGCGGGTTTCAAAGTCCCATCCAACATAGCTTTCTGTTCCTGGGATTTTTCAAGACAAAGCCAGCACTAGTGCTGCTGCCAGTCCTGAACTAGGTAGTTATTCCCTGCAGAGAACTTCCAGCCTGTATTTCTGCCTTGGATTGGGTTTTTAGTTCTCCTGCTGGTGACAAAACAAGTCCAGATATTGAGTTTTTGACACAGGCATTGATGATTAGGTGAGATGAATGCAAACTCTGCTCTGGGGCTGCTTGTCTAAAACGAAGGGTGGTAGGAATTTCCCTTTTTACTTTTCATTATAATTTAAGCCTCTCACCACACACTGTTTTCTTTATTTTAATTTGTTTCCCAATAAATTAAGTTCTCATTGGAAACAGGAACATTTCAAAGAAATATTTTTTTCCCATTAACACTTTTTTTAGTAAGTAAAACACTGAATGTGATCTTACTGGATAGAAATAAGGGTTTGGGATTTGTTCTTGGAGAATGAAAGCATCCAGGAGAGGAGATGGGGACCAATAAATTTTTAATGAATAGTATGGCAGTAGAACCCTAGTCTGCAGTAGAGGAGAGCACCAATGACAGTGAAGACACTGGTGCAGATCATGGCAGTAGTATTGTTAGTATTATTTGAGCATTGTACACTAGCTATATAAGGGAGATATCAGTGTGTTCTTTGAATATATGATCAATTTAACAGTTCAAGAACATGTAATTATTTGTGGAAGAGGGTTTTGTCATGCTGGGATTTTTTGATTTGTAGTTTAGCACTTCTGTAATCTGTAACTCTAACTCCTTTCCTCCAGTAGAAGTATAGCATAAATCTTATTTTAGACATGCTGCTGTCAGCCACAGTATTACCTGAACCCTTTCCATGTAACTTAGAGGGCAACAGTGAACTCTACAACAGATCTTATGGATGTTCTCTCTCTTTTCCTTTTTCTGTTCTATAAAACTCTCTTTGCCATGAGATGTTCTTTAGGGAAAGAATGAGAGATGTTCTGGTTATGATAAAATGTACTCTATCAAATAAATGGGGCTGGCAAAATTTCTAAAGTGTGGTTAGACTCTAGATTCATTTAATCTCCTCTGAAACTATTCCATATTTTCTTTCTGCAATCACATGAAGAACTAGATTTTCATCTGTTTTAAGTCAATGTAACATCACTGACATGAGTTCTCTGTTTCCCAGGATAACCTGGGTGTTAGAGCACCCTGGCCCAAAGAAACCTAGGCAGTGGGATAGTTTCCAGCCCTGAACTGGCTCCCACAGGACCAGCTTGAGTCTCCCTGCACTGGACTCACCTGCAAACCAGTGTGAACATGTGCTGAACCACGTGAACAAGAGAGACTTGTGAGAGTTGAATCTGCCTGAGTTGTTGCTGTGCCCAAATTACCAAAGCTTTCCAGGCATGGATGTGGTGGAGGCATTGGAGAAGCAACCCAGCAGAGTCCAGCAAGGCCAATACTGGATATAAATTGGAAGCATGAGCGGAGCAAATTTGTTTTCCAGAAGTGGGAAGTCTTTTCAAGGATCAGATCAGTGATAGAGGCTCAACATTTAGCTGTGGTCTTTGGCTGCCAAAACCTTGCCAGGTAGTAGATTGCTTCAGTGAAACAAGTTCAAAAGTGTTTTTTCATAAGGGCACTGTGTATTTCAAAGCCCATCTACCCACCTAGACTATCTCTGTAATCTATTCATATATAATGGAGTCATCTGTTGGTCTGTAAGAGCTCCAGTCCTAAGGCTTTGGCTAGAGTAATGTTCACCTTCTCTGGTATTTGAGTTAATGCCATGTTTTCTTCATAAGTAGAAAATAGATACTTAACATCCTTGAGAAAATACTCCTCATTTTCAATTTCTCACTGCAAGACTTGCAGAAGAGGAGAGAACACATATTTAAAGAATCAGTTGCCTAAACACAGGTGTCTTGTGCCCATTTGGATACCTAAGGATGTCCTGTTTAGCCTGTAGGTGAACAAGGATCTTCTGCAGGTACTGACTGCCCCAGGTGACTGTGTTACAGCAACCTAGACAGCACTATGCCTTTTCTTAGTCAGGTGAGGCTGCTCCCTGAATATGTGTTTGACTTGCTGGGTTACAACTTCTGCAAGCAGTGGTCAAAGACAGCAACCCAGCAGAGAGTCCAGTGACTCCTGCACAGGACTGGCAGCCATGTCACATTAGTTTGGAGAGGCCAGAGTGTTTGGGAAGAACCACAAATAGACCATGAACAGTGAACAACATGAGCAAACTGAGAATGTGACTCTGAATACTGAATGCTGCCTCTTAAATTTGAATGTAGGGAAAAAAACCCACATTATTTACGGAAACAAGTAATGTCAAAACTAACGGTCTTTGACCTTGGTTTTCCTTTTCTTCTTGACTTTTTCTGGAAAACACACTAATCAATCTTACTGTCCTTCAACTTCCTGGAGGTATCCCTCTCATAGTGCTTCATAAACATAACCACAGTCTACCAAAATCCTGCAGCACACTGTTTCTGAAGTGGGACACAGTCTCTGGAAAGAAAATACTAAGAGGCTAAAATGGATCCTGTGGATCCAAAAGAAGCATCCATAACTAAAACTCAGCAAACACAAAAATTGCATGTCTTTAATTTGAGAAAAAAAAATCATATTTGTTTCCAATTTTATACTACTTTTGACATGCTAGCAAGTACATGAATAAATGTAGCATTTTACATATAAAAATTGCAACTCAAAGGGAGGCAGCAATAATTTAGCACAGAAAAACCATAGGACTATTTCTCATTGAGTTGCCAGAGAAGCCTTCCCATATCCTCAGAAGAAATGAAAACAGATGAAGTCCTGCATTGTCCATTCTCTAGTAGGAAGCAGATCATATTTCTCACATCTGTTACCAGCATGGTTGATCTGCTCCGTTCCTATCAGAGGAATCAGTGATTTGAGGTTTTGCCTTTTTTAGGAGTTATCTTCTCATCTTGTTATATCCTCTGTTAATTTTACAGCAGTTTGATGCTATGAAGGAGCTCCTACTATTCTGTCAATAGTACAAGGTCACTCTACCAGTGTAACATAATACATCACCAGCTTGCGTGCTTCAGGCATTTCAGTAGATTAATTTTGTTCTGGTAAAATGTACTGATGCATCTTTACTTCCCGCTTTTCTGTGGACAGCCAGTCCAGTGTTAATGTCAAAAGTTACTTCATGTTGTGGTAACATATTTAAAAACCTCAGATAATGTAAAGATCTGAATGTAAAATGTCATTATACTTTACTTCTGGGAAAGTATTTTTCCCTCCTTTTATGAACTGTACAAATGTTGAATGATGGAAACCACTTAAAATTTTTATCTATTTGCCAGCTTGCCAATATGCAGCAAGGAGAGAGTGTACAAAGAGGTTGAAAGAACTTCCTATTTGAATGCCATGGAGAAAGAAACTCAGGGATAAAATTGAAGGACAACAGCTCACCTGTAGTTTCCCAAATTACTTTAAACTCTAGAAACTGCAATCTGAAACACTTCTGAAATGTAAAAATCTTTCTCAAATCCAAAGAGCTATCCATTTGTAGTGAAATCTTTGCATGCATTAAGTGTATGTAGTCTCCCATATTTTAGAGATGGAAATTGCCAGAATAAGTCCATAATACTTATGTTCTTGTGAATCTCATACTCTAATAAAATCTAATTTTTTTGCTCCTACTTCATCGAAAAGTTTATAGTGCAGAATAATATTTAATCATAGCATGTAAGGTAGCAATTAGAGAAAATCTTGACAGGCTTTTATAATGAAGTAGCCAATAGTGAAATCCAATGATTTCTAGAAATTACTTCAGAAAAGAATGAGGTTACATAAAATACATGCAGGAAAACTGGGAGGTAGTTAAACACTGGATACAACCATACTTTTTGGTTGTATCTTACAGGGGTGAAGACCAAGGGAATTACCAGCACAGCAAGCTCAGAACGTTGAACATCAGCCATAATTTAAATAAATGCTGAAATGTTTGTGATGCACATCTCAGAGAAGAATACACAGGGGTGAAAATTCACAGGTGGCATTGCCCTGATGCCTCTACAGTCACCTGAGAAATTGCAAATGATAAGAGGGATCAAACACATGAGAGTTTAAAGGGTAAAAATCTGTCACTTTCTGCTCTGTATAACCACTTGCTAAATACTTCAGGGTGAACTGTCAGAAAGCGACTTAATTTGCCATGGAGTATCTTGGGGACCAAAGATTGGAAAGCATGTTTCTGGTATATCACTTGAAAAAATCAGTCTCTGAGAATGGCAGAAGCATCTATCCCTACTCAAATATGTGTTACAAAAACACATGCCATTAAATAATACACATAGAAGCAGCAATCTGGACAGTCAGTAAGAAAATTACACCTTGTGTGTGAAAGATACACAGGCAAATAAGAAAGTGGGAGCAACTGCCACTGCACAATGATTTTAATTAAATTTATTTGGTTAATACACAATTCATTTCTGCTTTTATTGGGAAAAAAATGTGTGTCCATGTCAAGGTAAAGAATTATATGAGCTTTTGGTTCTGAATGAGAACACCATGTAAGGGATAAAATGCTTTCTTCTTCCAAGTGATTAAAAAAAAATCTCCAAATCTGACTTTGTATTTTAACTTTTGGATGTCGAATGCATTTTTAATTAGGATGTTCTTTCTGCTATGATTAGTATTCTTAGCAGATGTTTTTGCTCAAGAATCAAGACCATTGGAAACCAATATGTTTCTAAACCAGCTATGTTTTAGCTCAGTGAGAATTTTGATCTAATTGGCATGTGTAATAAAGGGATTTCCTGTTCTAAATATACTGATTTCCTCAACTGTTGTGACTATGTGTAACATATGTCTCCAAACCAGAGCATCGTTGATTACCAATATTCCAGTTTAACTTGTGAAAGCTCAAAGATCTTACACAGTTTCAAAATTTAATTCTAAAGTTCTGAGTTCAGTGGGATTTCAGGGCATTTATGACCTTTCATGATATGCTCAATATGTTGCAGGATCAGGCCCTTAAGTAATGCCACAAGGAAGCATTCAGAATATGAATTTCTGGATTTTGTCAGTTGGGATGTCATAGAATTGGTGCAACAATTGCAGAAAATTTCAAAACATCTGGAAGACATCACATTTCATACTGATGGTACCTACTAGATTTAGGCAGAAAAGCCCCAGTGTAACTTTTTTTTTTAGTGCTAGACCTTCTTGAAAGAAGTTGATACACACATAGGTAAGTTCTTAAAAATGTAGAAAATCTCACCAGATCTGAATAAGGGTTTAAAAGTAGGATTTAGAACAGGCTATTATGACAGTCTTGGGCATGTCATAAATGAACCAGATTTGATATAGCAGAACAGATAGAAGGTGAAAGAACCAAGATTTGCAGAAGAACTGGAGTTTTAACAAGAAGTATGAAGTGGAATATGAAATATTACATCCATATGCTAGAAAAACCACATGTCGAACAGAAGGAATGGTAGACTATCAAAGCAGTGACTTAAAATTTGTTGGGTTTGGCAAAGCAAGTCATAATCAGTACAATAAACAGAACACTCAAATACTTAAATAACCTTGAAGAAATGTTGTAACTGCAAACAATATTTCCCTCTTGATTAAAAAAAAAAAAGCGGCACCAATTCTGTTAGGCAGTATTATATTTTAGGTTTTCTAAAATTTGAGGGTATGCACCATTACTACATTTTGTTTTGATAGAAAGTACAACCCTCTTGTGAAAACACTACCACTTGTTAAATATTGCATGAAAAATATCTACACTTTTGTGGGCAGTACGGAAAAACAAGTACAGTATATGCAGCAGCAAACTGCAGATGAATTGAAGTGTTATGGGCTCTACCTTACAGTATTATTTCATAAAAAATCTCACACATTTTTTATGGATTTGCCTCAGTGCAACACTGGAAGCTTTATCCATTCTTTTAGAACTCCTGAGGACACCATATCATCTTCAAAACTCTCTTTTCTTTCAGCTATTACAGTATGTCACACCAACCAAGGTGCTACCTGGAGTGGGCCATTTAAACTGATCCTCTTTTTGCTTTACTGTAAACTAAATTTAACACAGTTCATAGATTTCAGGCAGATGTTACCAAAAAACAGAGCTTACTTTAAAAGTCTCCATAATATCTCATAATTTACAGTAATTGCATGACTCTAAGAATTACTACTAGTATTTATAAGCAGGTATTACCTGAGCCATAGGATGGTAGTCCTGCCAGTTGCAGCATACAGGATGTATCTTTCATCTCTGAAACTAACAATCTATTGAGAAATATTATTTTTTTTTTCCTTTTGAGGAATCTAATGCTCAGGTTTACAACAATTTACGTTTGCTGAATTTTATGTGTGTTTCAGCTACTTTTCTGTGTGCATTAATTTGTCACACACCTGTAAACACATAAGGTCCAAAAACAAGTTTTCATTAATCATTCCAATTAAATTAAAGTATAGGCTGAAAAAAAGGACATGGTGATGGAATTGTAAGATTTCTTCCACTTTCACGGAGAAAAAAGCACTGGGTCTCAACTCCAAAGGTCCAGAATATCTCTGTTCTACCTTGTCAGACAACAAGGCATACCAAACAAGAAAGTGCTGATTGTGATCCAGCTGTTGTTTTCAGCTAGAATATACAAAATCACAATCGTGAATTATTTGATTTGGAATGGCCAGAATGGATTTCCTCCCTCACATTGAAGGGGTATGTCCCTCAAGGAAAGGGCATGTGATCTCTGCTGTAGGATCCTCACAAGAAGCCTGATTTGTGTCTAAACACTAGGATTCATGATAGACTGAAGGTGAAGTGCCTGAAAACACATTTGATGTGATTTATAAGAAACTTGGACATTAAAAAATATGATTTGTGTTTGTCAGACAGTGTTTCAAGGCATTTTATTATGAAGTGGTCCCATCACAGAGCAACCTTTTGCAGCATGGGAGAACACCTTTGCATTTGTGTGCTTGTTCTTATGTGAAGGTAATCAGTGAAGCAGCAGAGTTATCCTTGAGTTTACACTATATTTGAAAGGAGAAGGGGCAGGATTCTCAAGACAAGAGGATTTCATTGCAAGAACAGGGGTCTGTAGAAGGGTTAGCCACTCAGCTGTGATCTGCAGGACCAGCTGTACCTACAGGGAGACTGGGCATATATGAGCCACAGAGTCACAGGAGGCTTGCACCTTCTTCTGCTTGGCCTGACTCTAACACCTTTGGTGATGGCTCCCCCAGTCAGAAAAAATTAAAGGGTGCAATTAAACGGTGACATTTTTCAGCAATCTTCTACTGCTGTAGGTATGCAATCCTTTCAGCAAACCTAGACATTTTACTCTTCTCTTTTCCCCATGGAATTACAGAAAGAACCTGCAGCAGCATCCTGTGCTAGGGTTTCATCTCTATTTCCAACTTACGTGGGTACATCAGCAAAAGCTCTGCCCTGCCCATTACTCAGAGGGCATCCCTCCCGAGGAAAAGGCAGAGAAAAAGGGAGATGGCTCCATTTAAATAAAGAAAATTAGAAAGGAAGTCAAGAGGTAGAAGAAAGAGTTTAATCTCTAAGGCTAAAGCATTTCAAATGAGATTAAAGTTTCAGTTCAGTAACCGGAGCACAGATTTTTCTTTTTAAATTAAAATTGACAACTGTGTAATGAATGCATTTTACATATTAGAAAATATTAAGTTTTGCTTACATCCTACATTCAAATTTTTTTTTGATACCAGTCTGGGGATATTTACAAGTGATGCCCGTTTACCAGGGGTGGTTTTCAACAGATGCAAAGCATCCAGCAGTGTCTGCAAAGCAATGTCATCAGCCTCTTTGGGTTATGTTTTTTTTTCCCTTTGCAACAGTGTAATAAGCTTGGCTTACTTCAGCTATCACTACTGATAGTAACATTGCTAGCAGAGGGCAATTAAAAACTCCTTAAAAGAAAAAAAACCTGAACTCCTTCAATCCCATTGCTTGCTATAATTTACATTACCAGAGAGTTTAAGCCTGTAAATTTAGTTTAAAGTATATCAAATTGGTTTACTGAGGGTTGTACATCCCAAAAGCTAGATAATTTTTTATCCATTCTGCCCTGAAAATCTCCTGTGTTTCCTGATCCCTTGACCACAGGCCAAATCACGGCACAACTTGGAGCAGGCAGTGAAGGCAGAAGCTCATTTCTGCCTCCTGCTTCACTGTGGAATGGCCCATTTTTGGGACCCAAAGGAGCTAATGGTACAGATGGCGTAACAAATAAATGTCACGGTACCCAGTATCATTTCCACTGTTGTGCTGGGAAATTTTCAGCTCTCCATCACCTTATCGCTTTTTATCAGTTCAAGGAACACTGACTCCAAAGCCAAAAATCATTCAATCAAAAATGGAAATGTCTGGTTAATTTTTTGCTGGGTTGTAAAGACCCACAAAATACGTCTGGTAATTCCTCTGCAAGTTTGAGCCAGGCAATGAAGCCAAAGACTAAAGGAACATTCAGTGCAGTGAACTGCTCAGGAAAGCTCTTCCTCAGTTTATCCATTCTGGGGTCACTTATGCTTTCTGTAGGGCTGTAAACGCTAAGTCTGTTGCTGGCTCTGAGCCAGGCCTGTTGCTGGCGCCAGAGAGACTCATCATTTTATCAGTCTTGCCTCTGTTTCACGAACATTTAATTGTTTGTGGGATATTCTTAGAACACAGAAATGATAGATCTTTCTGGCATTCAAATCAATTCATTAATTTGATTTATTTGTTTTCCCCAATAGCAGAAGAGGTTTCAGCTGAATATTTATTTGGAAGGACTTGGTATATAGAGAAATGTGAGGAAAAACAAATGTTTTTGTTCCATTCAGATTAGCTGGCTGTAGTGCACATGGAGAATACACAGCCCTTGTAGATGCAAAATAAAAGCCAGTATAAATGTTTGCTTTACAGTATTCAATAAGAACAGCCAGAGGCATAACTTGTTCCTAGGGAAAACTGCTTGAGCTCTGTCTTCAGTGTTAGCCACACATCTTTCTGGTTTTCAGCCTGGGTGTCTTCCTTTGACCATAATCTCTAAGAACAGGGTACCATTCCAGCACATGCAGAATATAGACAGAGCAAGTGTACTTATGCACGTTCACTCTTAAGAAAGAGTAGAAGTATTGTCTGCACTTTTTTTTGAGAGAATGAAGGCTCAGCAGGATGTATGCAGATGGCCCACATGCCTGACTTACCACATACCTTACTTTACAGTAACATGGATTTTGCCTTAAAGGGAGCAAAGGGTAACTCAAACTTTCTACTCTCTAGGGCATTGCATTGGGATCCCTATGCAAGTGGGGAGTGGGAGATGAGAGAGGTAACACAGCAAGGCAAGCCAATCCAGGCCCCCATAACTCCTGTAATTCAATCCTTCTAATTAGATGTAGGTGTTTCTCTCCATTGGCTCCACAGGCAGCACTGATTGACAGTGTTGATGAGAAGACAGTTTCATATGCTTGCTGCTGTTCTGAAAAAAGTCATCCCAGCAGCTTTGAAAACTAAAGGATGACTTTTTAAGGTGGTTGACTATTGTAGAGGCTGTGCAGAAAATTGCCCAGCATCATGCAGTCTAGCCAGTGACCTGACAGAAAACTGGGCTGTGATCTCCTACATTTGGCTGCATAGTTCTCTCAGCAAGAAGCAGCACAGACCTAAATGCCAGGTGCTGCACAGCCTGTAGACATATCCTGTGCTGTGGGAGCCAGTGCCACATCACTGGTGTAAATGATGGCGATAGGAAAGGAAAGAGGACAATGCATTGCTCTTCTCCATTACATATCTACACCTGGCAATTGTTCTCTCAGAGCAATACTGAACTGCAGTAATGGAGAATATGGAGGTTCAGCAATGCTACAGATCTCATTGGTATGGAAAATTCTTCTGATTTACACAGACTCTTATCATGAAAGTGAAAATGTCAGTTTTACTTTTAAAAATCAACCTCTAAATCTCATGCACATAGATAGGAAAATATTTACCAGTATGGTTTGCTCCTGGAAAATACATCATCATCATCATCACCATCAAGGATTAATGATTATTTCTTAGAGAAAATAATTTCCACTTTCCTATATTAATAAAGCTGAAAAAGTTTATCTGGACTTCAAATTATTTAAGTATTACAATGATATCAGAGTGAAATATGCCAGTATTTTCATACCTACTTTTTTTTTTTTTAGCTATTATAGTCCAAAACACTTTTTAATAATTTAATGGGGGTTTTTTGTGTTGAGGATAGAAATTCCATTTATGAATAGCTCTAGTTGTTGAGGAGAGATGGAAAAAAAAGATCATGTCAGGCTCAAAAACCAGAAGACCCATAAAAAGAAACAAAAAATGTAGTATTTCTTAATATTTGGATTTTATACCAATGCCATGAATGTTGGTGGTCTGACACTGTGGTTTGGCAGTCCTACATTCATTCAAATGCTAAATATTTTTCAGCTCAGTTGTGCTTTCAGACATTTGTGCATATGAACAATTTGCTTATGAACAAGGCATCCGTGCAGAGATGAACCCATTTGCTTTTAGCCATAGTTATTCACATTTGATTATTTATTATTCAGTCACATATGAATAGCAACACATTCTGGAAATGGTATTGTTCCCAAAACGCTGTATGAACAGGACCTCACCAGCCCCCAGAGTAAACCTCAAATATTTGCTGTGATTAAAACTGTAACTCAGGTCTTGAAGAGTATCACAGTGAAAAGTCATGGTGGTTACAGAAGTGGGGAACTGAGGCACAGAGCAGTGAAATGACTTCTGAGGCACTGAAATAGATTAGTGACAGAGTCCTTTATGCCTTCAGTTAGACACCTCAACCTTGGCTTCTCATGATACTCTGTTCTTGTGGTACTGCTAAAGCACTGAAATGATTAAATGGACATTTTCTTGGACAAATTGTTCTATGTGTACTTGTCCAAAATGGGTAACTACTGACTTATATTGGTGGACTCATATGGGATAGATTAATTTTTAAGCTGCAATTTTTCACAACCAAAATGTTCTTTGAGTAGTAGAGTAGTAGATATAGCTGTTAATACAGTGCATAACATTAGGGGAAAATTTTAATTTATCTAAGACTTTCTTGCAATATATCCAGAACTCTTTTTATTCCGCCCTATATACTGTAATTTATTATAATTTTCCCATTTTGACTCCTATATTTTCCTATTTCTTCTATGTTGTCCTGGTTGACATCAGAAGATTTCTGCTATACCAAGGTTTCATTTAATTCAAAATTTGAGATTATCTCTCAATGGGCCAATGACAATCAAAATAGTTACTATTTATAATCTACAATTATGCATATGTGGGATTCAGGGTAAAAAGGATATGTCCCATCTCTGATTTTTAATGTTTTTTTATATATACATATATATATATATATATACACTGTTAGCTTCTAAGCACAGTCAAGACATCTCTTATTAAATAATATGTAAGGAACTATTATTATAACAGGTTTTCTTAAATATTTGTTTTAAAATTTCTTATGTAAATTTCTAGGCAAGTGTTAGAATAAAGCAATGTAAAATTAAAACCAATTTTTGCTGATCTTAAACCATGCTGATCCTTTGCATCAGACCAGCTACACCAATGCACTTTTGATGAGACAACAGCTGAAAGAGGTTTCAGAAGAGTTCTGCATGCTGTCACTTACACATTAGGGATAATCTTTTCAGACTATTGGCAAACGAGTTGGCCACAATCAGGTTGAGGTTTGAAATTTACATAATTCATTATGCAGTTGTCTTATGGTTTGGATATGGTTTTGAAGAGCAAGTAGGCACCATTTAAAAAATATTCATCTCTCTTGGGCTGCCAGGGACCCTTAAGATCAAAATTTGGCTTTCCAAGTGATACGATTCATATGAAATCTGGGGAAGGTTTACAATTTTCACATTAGTAATAGTCAGTTTGTTTCCATCAGAGAGGTTAGAAGCTGTCATTTTAGGTTTTTTTCTGCCTGCTGGTATGTTACAGCATTCACACCTGCCAGAAAATGTCAGAATGTTTATTCCAAGAATAAAAATGTGGGCACACGTCCGCCTCCCAAAATAAATAGCACAGCAGATATATTCCGTAGTGCCTCCAATACTCACAGGTTGGAGTTAGTCATTCTTCCTGTGAGAGGGTGGCCATCAATCACTGTCAAAGGAAGCCTTCAGTCTGGAGTCAAGAACGGGGTACTTAGATCAATGGATGAGAGGAACAAGGAGACTGTAGGGACAGAATATGCCTTTTCATATTTGTGAGACAGCACTGTAAAGTCTTAAAAAGCATCTGGGCTTGAAGAAGGAAAAATTGAGTACGGAGAGTCTCCTGGTTTGCCAAGCAAATCATCTTTCAGTCACAACCTTCTCCTCCCACAAGACCAAAGGGTGAATATTTTCATAATAAAATGGAAATGCCAATGGAACATATGCAGCAATCATCTGCATTGATTTACTGGGAAAAAAGGGAAATCTTTGTTCTGTTGTGAAGTAGTACCACAATTTTAAGATGGTAAATGCATAAGAAACACCAAAACTGATATTCAGAAACTAATTTAGTCTGTCAAACTTACTCTTTTCAGATGAATTCTAACAAATGAGTCTACTTTCAAAATCTTCTGTTCAAGTGATATAAAAATAAAATGGAACAGATCAAAAAAACTTTACAAGGAAAGGTAAGATCACTTTATATTTAGAGTGCTGAAATAGGCATTGCATTGCCTTAATTTCTGGCTCAGTCACAGACTCCTTGGGTGACCCTGGATGAGTTCTTAAATCTCACTTTGCTTCAATACTTACAGAGAAGAAAATAGTCCCTTTGAACTTGCTGTTTTACAAGTACTGAGGGGCAGCTAATGTGGTGTAGATTCTGATCTGACAGAGAAGGCAAGTGAGGAAAATGGTCGTTTCAAGCTCTCTCTATAGTCAGAGCAGGAGAACGAGAAGCTCCTTTGACAGTTAGTGTAGTCCAGCTATGGCCAAAAGGGTCGTTTAGCAGAACCTGTTTTCAGGAATTCATAGCAGAGGAAACTTAGGGTGACCAAACCCCTTATATTTGTCATTTGGCTTAGCTGGTTGGCCAAAACCTTCTCTTCCCCCCACCCCCTATGCTGATATGACCTCCTCCAGAAGAGCTGGTAATGTCTTTCTTTGTGTTTCATGGGTCAAGCTGCATAGGTAATGTTCCCCAAGAACTCCTGTACGAAAAAGCACCTCTTATGCACGACATCATCTGAATACAAGAAGACCACGAAGCCTTAAAGTCCCTGTATGTACAGTTCTCACAAATTCAGTGCTCTCAGTTTTTTTTTTTCTAAAATGTTTTTTATGAGATGTCTGAAGCAATATTTTCATCAAAGTTCTGCCAGTAACAACCTCTCGACTTTCTGAACCGCACCTTAGATGACAAGTTGAAAACAAGCAGGAACTCTGGCTGCTAAACAGCTACTTATTCACACAGCAACTAAGTCCTCAGTCCTTCTTTTAAAAAAAAGTTTTGTAACAGCAAGGTGTACAAAGGTCTGACTAAAGGCAGTCTAAGAACAGACAGGAAACTGTGGTAAGGAACATAATTACAATACGCACAATATTTATGTATTTTACTATGTTGAACCAAAAAGAATTAAAAAAAACCCCATCAAATAATCTATTTGCAAGTGATGGCCTGGTGAGATGCACTCATGAAAAGTGCAGTATTTTTACAGAAAGAACCTATTTCAGCAAAAGAGAGGAAAGTTATCCTTGGTCAGGGCACTGTCTGGAGAAATGGAAGAATTTTGGATAAAATCCCTGATGGGGATGAAAACCAAAGGGATTTAGATCATGACCCTCATATACCAACTGGCATTCCAAGACCACCCTGCTTTCTGTCTTACCTCCTTTTCTCCTGCTTCTCTGCTCCAGTTCTATGAACACTGGCAAATCTTGACTCAGATTTACATTTCTATCAATTTCCTGCACTTTCCAGCCCTCTGAATATGAGAAAGTTTCCAGCTCTCTATGAACAAATAAGAGTAGGATAATAAAGCAAGATTGTCCATTTCCTTTGAATGTGAACCACAGTCAGAAACTATATTGCCTTCCACCCCTCCTTATGTCTATTTATTTAGTGCCTTCCATTTCATTAGATATAGTGTTATATAAATACAGTGATAACAGAGCAGAGAAACTAGAAATGGCTTACTTGGAAAAAAACCCCCAGAATTTATTTAATTTTTAGCCTTCTTAAATGCAGGCAAAGATAAATACCTGCATCACAGACCACAGAGTTTTATAAGTCTCTGGCAAATGCCTGCAGGCCTTCAAAACCTCTGAATTTAGCATTTATTTCTCAGCAGTGAAGGGTAACCAAGGAGACACACCAGTCCTAGACTGAAAATCTTTAAGTGGATAGGCTCCCAGACATGGAAAAGCAGAGTAGGGAATTGTTTTCTCATAGCCTATCAATTAATGCTACTGTGAATATGTGATCTTAGAAACAAGCATCCCGCAGACAAAACCTAGAGGTGGTTGCTGAAGGCATCCATCAATCCAAATCTGACAACTACTGGTTTATTTAAAGATGGCTGTATTAGCTTCATCCTAAGGAATTTCAATGAAATCTCTGAATTTCTTTGAGAAATTCCGCATGACAGGAATTTCAATTCATGTAAGACTCTTGATGCTATGGGCTAGTTGAAAGGCTTTGATTTCCATCCTTTTCCTAGCTGCTTCTAGGGAAATAAAGAATCAGTCTCCCACAGTACTTGGCACTTTGTAGTGCAAAAGACCATCCATGAAATGTTCTGATATGGTGTCAAGAGTGATGTGAAATTTCTGGATAAAATGAGAGCAGATGACAAGCTGAGGTAAGTAGTAACGACTCCAGAGTTTAGTTGATATATACACTTGGCTGTCACATACAAGTTTGAAGGTTTTTTGTTTGTTTTGTTGTTTTTTTGTTATTTTTTTTTCTTCAGTCATCTTGCAGGGAAACAGTTTGATCTTTTGAAATTAAATTAGACAAGCTGTTAATGGAAACTAATTGCTTTGCATAATTTAAAATATGTAGAGAGCGGTCCCTTGATCTGTTCAAGCTGTACTTGGGTTAGAACTGAGGCTAAAAAAAAAACATAACTCCAAGCCATTTGCCATCTTCCCAATTTGTAACCAAAGTGGGAGCCAAGATGCCCCTGAGAAAGCTGTAGCAACTCAGAAATATGCATCACTGCTCTTTTAGTCCTTCCTGTCATACAGCTTAGCTGTGCTTTAATGTTCTGCTCACAAGGGAACGTGAGTGTCCCCTCCACCCCCTCCCACCCTCTCTTCACTGACAGAAACCCTTTCCACGCTGTGCTGAAGACTTGTTACCTCATTAAAGCCAGGAGCCAGAATCTGCCCCAGAAGCTTTACTTTTCAGGAGATGTGTTTGGGATAAGGATTGCAAGCAGAGGAGTCTTCAAGGCCGGGCTGGATGGGGCTTTAAGCAACCTGGTCAAGTATAAGGTGACCCTGCCCATGGCAGCAGGGCTGGAACTAGAGGATCTTAAAGACCCCTTTCAACCTGAACCATTCTGTGAGTGAGAGTGGAGCTCCTATTGCTTGGCACAGGCGGACTGAGGCTTCTCCTTAAGGGAGAGGGTCCCCAGCATAGTGAGCAAACCCAAGTGGCGATGACGTGGGTCTCGACTTCTGTCATCCTGGTGGCACTTTACCAGGTCACCCCTTCACTAACACTGTGGTCAAACATCACATCTCTTCAGGGAGCTTATCCAAGGTAGAAAACTACTCTGATTTTTTCTTCCGGATTGATTTATTTACAGAGCCAATTCACCACCTACCAGACACAAGGGAGAAAGAGCAGGAATGTACAGCTGGAGGTGGAGGTGGGATTTGCCACACCACTGATTTAGATCAGCTTAAAATGCTGTTGAACTGCACTCTTGAGGGCGATTCACAGCCTAGTTTCTCTATATAAAAAATAAAGGAGTCACCAGAGAGCAGTAGGCTCTGCATGAGGCGAGTTGGAGCACCTAAGCTAACTGCTTCAAGTCAGCAGCCCGACCCCCCACGCTGAAACAGGCTGTCATGCAGTAATGATGTTCTGGACACACTTGGGTGACTGGTGGGTTGGGCTTTTTTCTGCAATGTTTATTGATTTAGCAAATGTGAAGAAAGGAGTGCCAAATCTGGCAATTATTAGTGACTCCATGCTGTAGCCTGCTTGCAAACATACAACATTTTGAAATATTTTCTAAAGAGCCTAGTTTAACACAGATTCACCACATTATTCTCTTCACAGATGATTATGTCTCTAGTAACTCCTCTGTCTCTTCTTCCTACCTGTTTTCTTGCTAATAGCATAATTTCTAATTTCAAATACATGGATACAACACACTCCAGTATGTCTCTAGGCACTCACACTGGCAAATTTTAATCATGTAACTTTATGTGCTCAGGTAAAGAAAACCATCTTCCTCTGAGCTGCTGATGTACTCACAGGAAAAAGAGAAGCTCTTTCCAGAAGGATGTGAACTGTGCTTCCTATCTGAAGCACTATAGGAGACACAGTTACTCTCTAATCATCATATAAGAAGCCTAAGAAAACTAACTTATGATTTAGACATAGGAAATTGAGTGCTAAGAATTAAGTACTTGGAGAAAAGTGTCACCAAAAATATTTTCGTTATCTGCAGAGTGAAAAAATTTTAAGAATACCTGCAGACATGCAGTGTAAAAGGCTGCATTGTTCATTTTGAGATCACACAATTTCTAAAGTCATATATTATAAAGTATGGTTAGGTAAAAGACTGAAAAACCTTAGGATTCCTCTATTGCCAGGAACCAGGACCACTATTCAAATTTAGGAGAAGTTGTTCTTGGTTTAGGCTGCGATTAGTGAGTGGAAAATCAGACAGTGCAAGTGAAGTAAGGAGTTTGGAGAACCTTTTGCTGAACTATGGAAGTTTTTTAGATGAGCTCAGTTTCTGAAAATATGAGTTGCTGCACTTGGTTAAAGACCCAGTATATTTGCAGCCAGAAAAAAGTACTCACACGTTTATTTCTGGAGAACAGTGACATCTAGTGAGTATCTTGACTGAAACGGAGCATTCCCTGGGGTCTTTAAGACTGAGCCTTCTACTTGGACTTATCTTCTTTTTCTACTATTTGAACTTCACAGTTCCTTGAGTCTGAACTGCATCTGCTGCTCATCTGTGGCAAGGTCTAGTGAACATAAACAGCAAAGTAGCTGTGAGACAGTATGGTGAGGGAGTGGGGTGAGGGAGTGGGGTGACTTCGAAGAGGGGACTTAAGCATGGCAAGGAATGTGTCGGTATGTGGCTGGGACAGACTTGTTGCAGCACAGGAGTTACAGTGGTAGCAGAGTTGCCTAGGCAACCAGCATCAAGCTGTCAATCAATGGTCAGCAGTTGCATCAGCCAGGAAACCACAAAGTGTAAGTGGTTCATTAGTTCAGCACTTTCCTGGTAGATTTTCTGTTTCTGGACTCTTGGGAAGCTCCCAGCAGAGTTCATGGCTGCCTTCTCATCCTAGAGATCACAGAGCTGGTAGCCATACTCACTTCCACTTGCAGCCAGAGGGGCTTCCCCAGACACTGGTCTGAATTCATCTGTGAGGTAAAGCTTGCACTCCTGTCCTGGGGTTCAGCCCAGAACTATGACAGTGTATGGACACATCCATGAAGGAGCAAAGGTGTTAGAGCTTTGAAATAAAATGCTTTTGGAACTAAAAATTCCATTCATTTTGCATTGCAGCACTGTGAATAAGCGATGAGAGGGATGATACTCCAAGGACCTGTGGACAGAAGAAAGGGAGTCAAAAAGAACTGGAAATGTCACCATGAACAAAAAATCTCAAAGATTGCAGTGAATCACACTATGATCTTGGGGTTTACAAATCGTTTTGAGATATGCACACACCAGACAGGAAGTTTTCAGCACTTCCTTAGCATCAAGAGAGGTGATCTTTCACCTGTGTAGTAAATGACCATTATATCCAATCATATCTGTCCAGGCTGTAAACATCTATTTTATTACATAAATTACATATATTTTATTAGTATTATGAAGGATAGTGGGCCAGATTCAGCAATTTTCTTACAGCAATCTAAGAAACAGGTTTTCTGAAACTACCCTACTTTAAAAGGGCACAATCATTTTACACCTAGATTATTATATCCCATATATTCATCTGCCAACATCTGAAGAAACTCAAAAATGATGATAAGGCCTAGACTAGAGAAAAACTAAAGGTAATTAAATCTTTATGTTATGTGCTATGTAGTTCCTAAAGCCAGAGGATGAGAAGTTTATTTTACATAAATGCCTTATTATATTCTACTTGAATGGATGAAATTCCCACTGCAATGTGAATTTTTGATAATTTTCTGTGTCGTGGCATTTACAGTGCTGGTTTTTTTCTTTTCTTTCTTTTTTTTTCCCTCACTGCAAATGCTGGAAGCCTGCACACACGTGAGGAAAACTTGTGCAAGTATCTCAAATGTCAGGGAAAGAATCTGAAGACTGTCCCATTGTGTTACAGCTCTTCTTGTTTTATCTCGGGAAAAAGCACAGTATGTGGACATCTCAAGGAATCTGCATCTTATTGGATAGACACAACAGGATTTCTTAGAAAAGGGCTGCTGACTGTCATAACCACACTGTCACCAGCACAGACACTGGCTCTCAAGTCTTGCCTGATTCCTCTTGGAACAAGGGCTTTTCTGCAGAGTTCTGATGAAGTGTTTGCTATAATGAGGGGAAGAGCTGTTACACATCACTGGGAACACGACACAGGAGCCAGAACGCGCGGCAGTCAGGATATGGGGGCCAGCCCATGTGATAGTGTTTGGAGAACAAAGGGAGCTAAACTGATTTTCCCAGTTACACCATCACAGTCTGACAAAGGCACTGCAGAAGGACAGTGAGCAGGTGTGGAAAAAGTTTACCTCACAGTGAAGTCTATGAAAACCAGACTGCTTTAAGAGTAAAGCTTCAGCAGCTAAGAAATGTCATTAATAAGCCTGTGCTTTGCTATGTCTTTCTCTGGTCCTAGGACATGTTGCTAAATTTCTCAGAGACTGTATTTTAGATGAAGCAATGGATAGGAAATGTTTAGTGTTAAATGTTCAAGAGAGGGCTCTTCAAGACTAATTGGGAATTCAGTGCAGTTTCCTGTCAGATTAGAAAGTCAGATGAGAGGTCTGACCTAGGACTACATCCAAAAAAAGACAGAGCTAGAAAAGGGAGACTGTATTTAGCCATTCTCAGCTGCTTTAAAAGTATGAAAGATTTAGCAAGAGACTCTAAACAGTGAGATATTTGGCTTGTCTGTGTAAACACAAACATAATGTTTCTAATAAAACCTTTTGTATCAGATTATTTTTCTCTTCCAACCGCATTTTGTGAATAACTTGGAGTTGTACAGATTCCCAATAGTAACGAAGTTGAAATCATTTCATGGAACATGTCCTGTATGACCTGAGCCTCTTGGAGCATTATAAGTTATTTTTACTTTCAGGGGCTCTCAGTTGCTGAAGGATCCATTATTGGTTCAAGTATGGTTATTAGATCGATTGTAATGTTAAATCCTTCTGACTCTGTCAGAGTCTTCTTCTCAAATCGAAAAGTTACCTGTGATTATGCCAGTGGTAACTGGAGAACATAAAAATATATATTTATGGGTTAAATTTTGGAAGAATTACTTTCCACTAGGAAATATTCTGGATAAGTAAAGAAATTCCTCATCCTTTGTTAATTAAGAATCAATTTCAGGGGTTAAAAAATAAAATCCATTATCTGTAAACCATTAAACATATTTTTTTAACAATCGAGACAAGAATTTACCATTCTTCAATTTTTTACATTATTTCCTTTTGTGTTGCCAGGTGGGAAGTGTATGAAAACCTTTGTACTTTGTAGGAATCTAACTATATTTTGGAATTTGTTTACTTACTAATAAAATGTAAAACCAGTGTAAGTGAAAAAACAACTGAAGAGTTTGATCACCATTGAATGGCATTAGAAAAAGCAAAGCCTGCCTTAGAAGGCTGAAAGATATATATATAAATAAACCTTATGACAGAGACGAGTATCAGAAAGCACAAAAAAAAGATTATTCTCTTCAGAATCAAAGGAAAGAGTAGCCATTACTAGCACATGACAACAGTGTATTAGTGGTAGATAACCAGCCTATAGGCAATAAGAAGTCCATGCTTCTGACCTGATGTGCTTCTTTTTTGGAGTTATAAAAAAAAGTGAGATTGTAAAACAAGTAGTCCAAGACATCATTTGTTCCCATTCTCAAGCTTACCATTATTTTCATGGTGTGTCTGTTGGATTATACAAATGAATAAATAGACAGAGAAATGAAAATGAATGGTGAAGCAAAAATGTTGCAAATAGACCACTTGGGAACACTGATTTTCTTTTCATGAATGTTTCTCTAATATTATGATAAGACTGCATTGTTCCATGAAAGACAAACTCATCAAGTATTGACAAAAATTTAGATCGATACCATAGAATGGTTTGGGTTGGAAGTGATTGTAAAGATGAGTTTGTCACAACCCTGCTGCCATGGGCAGGGACACCTTCCACTAGACCAGGTTGTTTGGAGCCTTATCCAAACCTGCCTGGAAAGTATCCAGGGATGGGGCCACCACAACTTCTCTGGACAACCTGTTCCAGTGCCTCACTATACAGACAGCAAACAATTTCTTCATATCTAACTTAAGCCTATTTTTTTTCAATCTGAAGCCATCCCCCCTTGTCCTATCACTGCCTGCCCTAGTAAAAAATCCCTCTCCAGCTCTCTTGTAGCCCCTGTTAGGTACTAAAAAGCTGCTCTGAAGTCTCCCTGGACCCTTCTGTTCTTGAGGCTGAAGAGCCTCAGGTCTCTCAGCATGTCCTCATAGAAGAGGTGCTCCAGCTCTGTGATCATCTTTGTATCCCATCTCTGGACTTGTTCCAACCAGTCCATATTCTCCTGAGCAGGATGCAGTACTCTAGGTGGGGGTCTCACAATGTGGAGTCTCACCAGAGCAGAGCAGAGGGTAAGAATCATGTCCCCTGACCTGACAACCACGCTTGTTTTGATGCAGCCCAGGATGTCTGGCTTTCTGGGCTGCACTGGGCTTCTTGTCAACCAGCATCTTCAAGGCATTCTCCTCCGGTCACTGTCATCCATTTTCTACCCAGCCTGTACTTGTGCTTGGAATTGCCCTGATCCAAGTGCAGGACCTCGCACTTGACCTTGTTGAACTTCATGAGGTTTGCACAGTCCCACCTACCAAGACTCTCAAGGTCCCTCTGGATGGCTTTCCTTCCCTCCAGCACGTTGACCACACCACGCAGCTCAGTGCTATCAACAACCTTGCAGAAGGTGCACTCAATCCCACTGCCCACGTCACCAGTGATGATGTTAAACAGCACTAATTCTGATTCCAAACCACTAGGAATGCCACTTGTCACTGGTCTCCATTTGGACATTGAACAACTGACACAGCTCCTTCACTTGATCATCCAACCAATTTTTTATCCACTGATATACCTATTTTGAAGTACCTACCAGGATATTGACTTATTATTTAAATTTAAATATTAAGGGGAACTGAGAACATTAGAGAGATTTGGGTTTTTATATTCACAGGGCTAGTGAGATTTATCTATATGATTATTATTTTTGACAAGGTAGTGGTTTAAGAAAGGCACTCTCCAATTTCATACTCCCATGAAAAAGAAAACTCCTTCCCTCCAGTGGGAGACAAAAAGCAGAGATTGTGTTGAGATAAGAACAGTTTAATGGAAACAGCCATGAGATATGAAAATGAACAGCAACAATACTAACCAAAGTGCACAAAGAGAGGGTGATTTCCATGCACAGGTGCTCACCAGGCCCGGAACAATGAAACACATCGCTGGACAGACCCTCCATACGCCACACTTTTCCCCTACTGCAAGCCATACTCACTTCTCTAATTAAAGCCTCTAATTTAATTAGAGTCTCTAATTTCTGTTTCCCAGAAATGACATGAGGTGGTATAGAACAGCTACCTAGACATGCCCACACAGCTCCAGGCTTTGCCTCTTCAGAGCAACTGTGGACACATTAACTCTGGCTGAAATCAAGACAGACAACTACCCAAATAACTTGTTTGTATAGAACCACTTTTCAGATTTTGTAAAACTTAAAGTTTCTATCCACTGATCAACCCTACAGGTTAGGTTGTCTGTGATAAATTACACAGGTCTGATCAACCCTTAGCTGGAATTGCTGATCCACCTATAAGCAATCTTTGTTACTCATGTTAAGAAAGGCTTGTTCCTACTGGGAAGAAGTAGATATTCTCCATATGGTTAGACCACACACACTGATGCAGTCTTCATTAAAGTCTTTCCACAAAATGACAAATAAAAATAATTAAAATTAAATAGTTGTTCCTTTTGTTTGTGCTCTGTTTTTAATTTGTCTTTTCCTCTTTTTATCAATTAAAAAGACATGGTTAATAAGCACAATTATTTTCCTTGCCTTTAATCATTGTATCCCCTAGGTGGTGGTGAGGGAGCCCATGTGACTGGGAGAGCAGGACTGGAGTCTCTGAAGCAGCATTAAGAGAAACAATTACTAAATGTTGGCCTCTCATTTTTATTTCTCCAGATTATAAATTGCACAGAGGAGTTTTGTTTACTTCTTCATTTGAATAAAATTATTTGCTGCTCAGCAAATTGGAACATGTTTTTATCAACCCACAAAGTATTTGGCATTCTTTCCCAAACTAGAATGTTTACTGTCCACAGACCATCATTCTTCTATTGCCATCTCCTTCTGTTTCCCTACTTTTTGTCTAGTCTCATGTTTTCCCCCATTGACTGCTGTACTTCAGTTTTCCCTTTTGCCATCAGACTGAATCAGGGTATTAATGCCTGTGCTGTCTCATGTTACGAATATTTTCCTTTTCACTCATACCTGTTTCAGTATTTCTTTTTGAGCTTCTCTTTTAAACAGGAATAGGTACAAGTTCCCTGTGTTCCATCCTGACACATTATGACTCCCTGCTGCTAAGAATGGAATTTACAAGGAAACCCTCTTACCTTTGCAATAAATCATACACTTCTGGTCAGATGGAATGGCCCATGAGCATTCCAGCCAGCAACTAGAACAGAATAATATTCAGGGCAGATGAAATTTTGAGCGAATTTTGCTTCCAACTCAAAACAAACAGCGGTCACTGCCTCCAGAAACCCTCAAGAATGCACAGCCAAAATTTTAGTTCTTAAAACTTTGTCAAATTTGGAATAACATTTTACAGTAACAACAATAGATGCATGGTGACATCAGAATGGTTCTTATATTCCATCGAAAACTTGAATGCATTAGACATAGTATCATTTCAATGGGTACCACTTGGCATTGCTAGGTAGAGTCAAGTTTGTTGCAATAAAATAAGACAAACTCTTTAAAAGAAACATGGAAATTTTAATATAAAATTTTTAAAAGTTACAGGCCTTAGGAGAAGCCAGAGAAGAAAAGTATTCTTGAGTGGAGGACGCCAGGAAATCTTAGAGACTTAGAAACTGCAGATGTCCTGAAATTTTGTGTTCTCTTACCTAAAGAAGAGATTGAGTTTTATTTCTGAATCATAACACTTTCAACTCTCAACAAAACTATATGCACTTGGGTATCTAGGCTTGCTAGGAAATTGTCATACAGTCCCCATAATTCATAAAAATACTTCCAAACCTGCAGACTGAAACTTGAATAATGTTTTGCTAATTTATTTTTTTAAATGTGCACACTAGATTTTCGTCTCTTTAATGATTCCTTTATTACTCTCTTAAAAGTACATTTAACTGTAAACATTATTTAAACCTTATATTATATATATTTTATATTTATTATTGAAGTGAGGTATTAATTTATTACAGGTTGCTGCTTTCTGATTTATACTTATAAAAAAAGCAGAAAACATCTCCCCCCCGCAAAAATCCCCAAAACCCTAAACCAACAAATCACCACCCAAGAAACAGTATTTTTAACAAGTAAATATGTGACTTCATTAAAGATTTAAGAGTATGCAGCAAGTTCATAAACCTGTACTGTTCAGCTTATACCAATTCACTGATGTGAGACCGGTCTTTCTTCCAGAATCATATTAAACAACATAGCTAGCATCTTCCTGATATTATTCATTTACCCATCTTCTGTCCCAGAGGGAAACTGTTTGAAAGAGATTTTAGAACAAATATTACGTGCATTATTCTGTAGGCTTATCCTGGATAAGGGAAGATTGAAGAAATATGACTTAGACTTCTAATGAAAGTAAATTAGCTTTTGCCATGGATCTTAATCCCTGTGGAATTTCATTCCATGATTTTGACTGGCCACTGAAAAAGACTGTTTTAGTGCACCCATGAACTTCAGGGGGTTGTCTGTGTGAATAGAAAGGTGAAGATCTGATACTTTAAAACAAGTATCAACCTTTAAAAAAGTACCTACAGATAGATAAGAGTTTACCCAGAGATTTAATCAGGCCCAACTTGATATGTCTTGGGCTTTTCATGTACCTTCTCCCTTAGCAAAGGCATGTATAATTTCACTGGACATGAAGAGATAACAGAGTCCATCCAATTATCTAAACTTTCCAGCTAGAACAATTACTTTGATCTTTACAATTACGGTATGTCATGTGCCTAATAAAAAATTAATCAAATGATACCCTAAAGAAAAATAATTAATGAAAAAATTCTTCTACCCACTGAATCTCTGAATAGCATTAGGCTGAATATTAATTATACAAGATGTTTACTTGTTATTTGCTGAGGACAACTGCTATGACTCCTATCCCTTAATGTTCCGTGAATGTCAATTAGATACTGACAGATGACAGTCTCCTGGTCATGTTCTTGTCATCCAGTTGAAGGTGCTGCAGTTTCTGATGCACTGAAACCTCTTCTCCTGTTGTAAATATATTCTAGAAACATTGTGTGAAAAGCCAACAGGCAAGCAAATCAGGCAAATAAAAAACCAGTAAAAACTTCTTGATTTAACTGAATGTTGTATCAGTCTGAGAGAGATCACTAGCACTTTGGTCTCGAGCTAGGACAAGAAAGACAACTTCGCACAGAATTGCATATTCAATTAATAAGATTTTGTCTGGTTTCTCTTTTATTTCATATCACAAAGAATGCTATTTTTCATGAAATTCAACATCAAAGTAAACCATCTAAAGCTAATATTGCAAATATCAACTGCCCGGATTCCCTCATCTTATCTGAACCTGACTTTAACTTAGAGCTGACATTCATGGGTTTGATCAGAGTTGCCCAAATTTTGATTCACTTATCTTTACAAAAATTTAGTTACTTCTGTGTTGAGAAGTTTACATTTAGCATCTAAATAGTACTGTTCAATTCACTTCAGGTATTGCATCATTTAGAGATGTACTGTGTAGTATTAGTAACCAAGGGTAACTTGCTTTCCATATTTAAATGCATATTAGTGTACACATAAGCATAGTTGTGGGTATTTTACCAGTATTTCATGAGAAAGGCATATCATATCAAATTACTTTGACATAAAGTGACTGTACAAATAAGTATATTTCAAGAGATATATTCCTAGCCTTGACTAAAGGTCTTTTAAGGATAATCTGAAACTCCTTTTTTGTATCTTTTTCTGGCTGTATTGTAATTTAAAGCACATGACTTTATAAATCTTGATGCCCCCTGTAAAATATTGGAGGATGATAACTTTACTACCCTATGGTATGAACAGCATAAAAGAGAGAAGAACTTGAAATCTGAGCAAATGATGGCATGGTACCTGGCCTGTATGAAAGAAGAGCTGCCACTTGCTGTTCCACATACTTGCTTTGAAAGGACCTGGTCAGAGAGCCATGGCTAAACCCATTTGCAAGTACTAATGCATTTGTTAGATACTCAGTACTGGTTAGGACTACACCAGCCCCTTACAGGTCTCCTTTAGTACTTAGCTGCTCATGCTGCAGATTAACAGTTGTCTGCCTTCTGCAGGCAGCTTTTGGTCAGGTCTGCCTGAATCCATTTGATTCTTTCCCAACAGCAACAAACAGAAGTGAATTGTTTATATCTGAGCTAGACACCTTTAGCAAAATTTAAAACAAAGTTATATAAAAATTATAATGTAGACTTGAAAAATTCTGAATTATGGTCTTGAAGTTTCAGATCTACACACATAGTCACAAATGAGTGGCTCAAAGACTAAAATATTCTTGCATCCTCTCTCTTCCTCCCTTCCCCTTGCTATCAAAGTTTTTGTACTCTCAGCTGAGTCAGTGTCAGTTTTTCATGTCTATATTAGAGATTATGTCAAAAATACACTGGAGGGTCTCAGACCACTTTAGAAGGCTGTAATCCTATACTGACAATCCTCATTAGGGAATATGATACATTTGCATCAGTGCAATTATTCTTTGCCCACTGGCAATCTCCCAGGACACAGGCTATTCCCTGACACATTTCCTGTAGCAGTTACCTTTCTGCTCTGTGTGAAAAGAAGCCCTCTTCCCGTCCTGGCAACATCGTTTAGCGTGAGGCCTAATTGTACATGCCATGAGCTTTCCTCTTCTGAGATTGCTGTATATTCACACAGGCACTCACCAAAAAGTAGTTATTTTTCTGATTTGCATTTATGTCTCCAAAGAATCCTTTGATCTATGCATATAACCTCCTCTTCACCCCTCCTCCTCCTTCTCCAACCTGTTTTCATTTATTAAAAAACACTGCTTCAGTTTTTTTGCGGAAGCTTGTCAAGGGACAAGAGATACGAGGATCCTTATTATTCATGTCAGACAAATGTGTGATTCTCTCTCCTTCAGATATATTCCCTGCTTGATAATCTGTGTATTGCTGCTTCTTAAACTAAAGACTGGTTTTGAATTTGGCTTTCATTATTTTGGCTTCCTCTTAAAGCAATTTGTCAATGAAAGTCTAGTGCAAAATGATTCCCAGACACGAAGATGGTTTAGTTGATGTGATAGGAGGAAAACAGCAAGAACTTTAACACTAAACCAGTCTCTTTTAATTGTAACCAACATCAAGTGTGACTTCTCAGCAGCACGTTCAATACGTCGTATCAGAAGAGATGAAGGTACTATGGAAAAAATATTGGAAAGAATTAGGCATATACCACACCATTTACCTTAGAATTATTGGCACTATTCAGCATTCAGCTGAACATTTAATTCAGCTCCACACAATACATTCTGTTGAACTAAGTCATACACTAATGATCTCCACTCTGTTAATACAGCGTTCTACATGTGGAAATAAAATAAATTTAAAAATCAGTGAAGCTAGAGAATTCAAACTGATGCAACATGTTTTAGCTTACTTTCTGTGTAACAACTTCCCACTCCACAGTAATGCTTCCATTTTGCATTGGCAAGACTGTCTTTTAAAAAGGATCCATTGATACAAAATTCAGCAAATTATTTAGTCTCGTCTTAGCTTCCCATTGAATTCAGCTTATGCATGAGTTGAAAGCTTAAATGTTTTCTTGGATATGAGCTCAAAACAGTATCTTAAGACATTTCCCCAGTGGAAAATAATTTCCTTAACAGGGTAGTGGTGAGTCATCTGGTCTTTGTGCCTTAGGGCTCTCCAAGCGAGGTGAGTAGATACTGCTACAGCACTCAATCATATGAAACCACAGCTGCCTCATCTGTAACCACATGGGGACAAATCAATACCATTAGCTTCAGTGAAGTTATCCTGTTGACATATTTGACCCTAAATCCTTACCTAGAACACACAAGGGTGAGGACTTGTGGACCAAAAATTACAAAATATCAGAGGACTGAAAGTAAATTTTTCTTTAATCTCTCCCTAGGAGTTGGCTAAATTGTAATTGGTATTGTACAACTCACTGAGGAAAGTAAATATAGTCCTCTACTTGTTATTGCTGTATGTGTACTTCTGAGGCCTGGGCATGTGAGAACTGAAGCTGTTGTGCCACAAGTGGGGTGCACCATACAGATAAGATTTATTTCTTTCACTTCTTTTAGCTTTCACTTCTACTAGTCAGGACTAATAGGATTAAACTGGAACAGGATGTGCTGTAATTTGTATATACCCACAGCAAATTATCATCACAGCAGAGGAAGCAGCAGAAATCTCGTGGCTTAGCAGGGCATCTGAGGCACAACACTTACAAAAAATATGACTGAAATGACAGGGCTAAAATACCACTCCTTGTTCAAAAATTCCCTTCATCTTATTAATTCCCCGTTTCCGGCAGAGCTCAAGACCGAGTGCTGTCTTCCAACCCAAGCCTTTTCTCACTTTCGTTGCCGTCAAGCGAGCGACCTGACTGCCTATACGTGTGTGAACAGCCGTGTGGGGGCTGGCAAAGGAAGCTCGTTTGCATATGTACAGTCACACACGCAGTTGCATCGAGATATCAGGGCCTGCGCAGTCCTTCCCATCTCTGGATGAAGGAAATTTCTGCACAAAGGCTCGTTCAAAGCCAGTGAGAAGCAAGTGAGCTCTGTAGACCTCCTTTGCTATTTTTTGCTCAGGGCCCATCACTTCAGTGGCACACCTGACCTCACATGCACACCACCTGCCATACCCAGGCTCCTGCAGATGGATCACTTGCTGGGTCACACATCTGCCACTGGCTCTCATGGCTGCTCTTCAGCAAATTTCGGATCAATTAAACTGAACTTTAGAAAACCACCTTGTTACAAGGCTGCTTCGTATTTGGTCTCTTTGCATTGCTCTCAGATACCCATGTAATCAAATTCCCCAAGTGTCTCCTGAGTAGGTGTTGCATCAGCCTGGTCTGAACCACTGCCTGGAGAACAGTGGTTATTTCTTTATTTCTGTATCAGCCGTGATTTTCATCACCCAGTTTTTGCAAACTGATTATTTTACAACACATGTTTCACAACGCACTGAAGAGGAGAATTACCTGAACCTCAAGCATAAACCCACACATCGTCGAAGTCCTCCCAGACATGCCCAAACTCCTGAGATCGCCTCATCGGCGCTGCAAGATCGGGGCGATGCAATCTCCACCGCTCCGCTGCAGCACCAGCCCCGAGTGTGCTTCAGCTGGGGGCTGAGGGGGAAATCACCCCCCGCCACCCATTCTCGCCTCTT
>VZRX01023321.1:150823-203956 GCA_013398075.1 Notiomystis cincta | reverse complement strand
CGGTCAGCACCGCGGACAGCGGCGGCCCCGGGCGGGCGAGCCCCGCGCTGCGCGCCCCGCGGAGCGGCCGCGGATCGCGAGGAGCTGGCCGGGGGCTACGACAGCGAGGGAAAACCGGGAACTCCCTATGTTCCTTCTTCTTATTGTATTTATTTATTTATTTTTAGATACTGGTGTGGAGGCGTCGCTACTTGTATGTGCTCGTGGCAGCAGTGTTTTTAGAAAGGGAAATTTCAGCTGCGACAGCAGCAGGCATTTCGGCTGTTAGCGGTGCTAATAAATCCTCTCTCTGCTTTGCTGGCAAAACGTGTGCCTCATTCAGAAATGCAGGGAGCGATGAGCGCCCTAGTACGTACGTGAAGTTCCACTGCCAGTTTCGTTCCAGTAGTCAGAGCTTATATTTCTGGCATAAATCTCAGGCTTCCTTTAAGCCATGAAAAACTGCTCATCGTTCAGAGCCTCCGTTTATCCTGTGCAGACTTCAGCATATATTATCTGAGGAAGGAAATAAAATCTGGGGTATCTGTATAACTGAATTAAGTTCTCAATTAGTAAAGTTGAAGAGTTTCTTTGTTTTGTCATTTATGACAAGCTTAGCCACTTCTCAAGTAGTAAATGGCTTGCAAGTTCCATGAAGTTTAGTTAGGAACTACAATTAAATGCACAGGTACTGATTCTTTTGGTCTTAGAAATTTTTTTTTTAGGAGAGATTTTTAAGATGCAATAAATACGCGTTCTCTTACTGCAGGATCATTATAAGTAACAATTGAATTTCATGTCTCTCAATATGGAAGAACTGTATGAACATCCCAAATAAGATCTATTATGAAAATAATTGCTGCTTTTTTGGTTAGGGTTTTTTTTTTTCTCAGTTGTCAGGAGAAATAACTTTGTCTCAGCTGTTGATATTTTATTGCCCTGTAATATTAGGCTACACTTAATAAAATTTATGGAGCCTTTTTGCTGTAAATCTATAGTTAGGATGCTCATGCTGTTTTTCCTTATATTCATATGTGCAAGAGATTATCGACTGAAAGATAGGGAGCATTTCGTGATCTGTTTTAATAAAAGCCTTAAGCTGCTTTTAAATTGTTCTTTTACAACATGTGTTAAATTGACCATCTGTACAAAATTAGAGTACAGCCTCTATTTGACATATCATGCCTTCTAATCTCAGTATATCCTCTGTGAACAGTGGAATTTACATTAGTTTTGTTGTGCTTCATTTTTCTATCCTGCTAATGGAAACTGGGTATATATTCTGCCAGTAAACCGTTCACTTTCCTTACTAAGTTCTACTTTTTTCATTAAGTTGCTGGGAATGCTTGCAAAGAGATCTTGGTCTTCATTATGCAAATGTCTCTAATCATAAGAAAAAAAGAGGAAAATAGACATTTATATGGTGCTACTTTGTTGCCTGAGTAATCATGGAACATAATTGTTTCAGAGAAGACGATGGAGAGGATGTGCAGGAGCTGAATTCAACCTTTGCAGGGTTGGGCACAGCTCCCACTGAGAACAAGAGCTGTGCTTCCTCTAAAGCAGGGCTGCATACAACTTGCTCTTGTTAGAAGTCATTGAAGATGTCACAACAATGAAATAACAAAGGAAGCTTAACATGCTAAGATATCTCTGTTTCATCTGATGCAAGTAGAAAATTTGGTCTTACACAGGCTACACTATGGACATCTTTTATGTGTAGCCTACACTTTTAAATTATTGATGGTGATTTTGAAGCTTTGGTTCCTGTGAAATCACAAGATGCATTCTACTTGCTGGGTCACAAATTATATCCCAAATGTCAATTTTTGTGTAATGTGTTGGAAACTACTTGGCTTTCCTTTCTGAGGCTGAATTTCTATGAGACATGTTTCTAGAGAATGCTGAAGACACTGTCAGTAGATATTAGGAAAATCTACCTTGATATCAGTTGGTGGTAATGGATTTTAGAGAAAACATAAGTCTATGTTTACTTCAGCTAATGCTACAGCTAAATGAGTTAATGTGTTTAAGTAGTGCTCTGTACTGGAAAGGTAATGTCTATCATATAGCAAATCTTGTTTCCTATGGAACTACCATTTTACTACAGTTGTAGTAAAATTTTCTACAAAAGTAGGAAATGTTCTTGTCAAAAATGTGATTGGGGTTTTCATGTGCTCAATAAGGTATCATTTTACTGAGCTGACGCAGATACCAATGCCAATATAGCATGACAGTCGTCAGAAAATTAAATATGATTGTGCTGTTAGTATGTGCATATATTGCTACCTAAAATAAGACACTTGTGTGTGCATCTCTGAAAACAGAATTAAGCCCTTCTGCTGAGTGCAGCAGGTGAAGTAATCAACCTATATAGAGCTTGCTGTTGCAGGAAGACCTAAATTTGTAGCGAGTGATTACAGGTCAGCATGAACCTTCAAGTTACATTATGCATTGCGTGAGAGAGTGCACGACAGCGTAGGTTATACTCTCTTTCAGTATGTATGATCTAATACACATGTTCTTGCAATAAAAACCTAGTGTCTCCCAAGGTGACTAGGAAGCACTGTCTCGTTGTAAAAGAATGGCAGGTGGTAGGAAAAACACAAAGTGATGCATTACACTAACTTGTAATTAGAGAGCCATTTGAGTCATGCACATTACTCAATTAATTACCTCTTCTACCTAATTTTCTTTTCTAGCAAATTTTGTTAATGAAATTAAAATATATCAGGAGGTAAATATCCAGTTACTGGAGGTTTATGGGGGAAAAAAGTAAATCTTTGATTCTATGAAATAGACTAGGAAAACCAACCAGACTAGAAAAAATGTACACAGTTAACAATCACCGCATCAGCTGCTTTGCATTAAAAACCTCTCTTTAAGAAAGCATTTTTGCAGAATTTGCTTTTAAGGATAAACAAGTCCTGGTCCAGAAAAGCAAAAAGTTAACAAGTGATTATTTGGTCAGGTCATCTAAGTCATGGTTTCTTGAGAAAGGCCTTACACTAGCTTGCTAAGAGCTTCTATTACCTCATTTTATTATTCTCTGCATCAGTGAAGACATGCATTGCCAGCCTTAAGTCAATATGAACCAATACTTTCCCGCTACCCTTTTCAGAGAGGAAGAGTTCAGATCCTTGTCTCGACTTCTTCAGCCCCTCAGCAGAATTACATAAACTTCAGAGTAGGAAATAGTGACATTTTGCCTTTTTTGGGCAATGCTGTAGTAACAGGAGGATTGCTTATATCAAAACAGAAATTTCTTTGACCACAAACTAACACTCCTTTGGGTAGAATTTGCTAGGTAGAAATGCATGTTATAAATATGCTAGGCTGGTTCTCACACAGCCCACAGGGTGTCCTTACTAAGTTCTGCTGAGTTCAGCTTTCCTGGTCAAACATGCACTGTGTGATATTCTCATGGTTAGAAATTAATCGAGAGCACTGCAGTTTCTACTTAGATATTGGGCAGGCCTATTTTCTATAAAATGCACAAGCTCTGTCACAAAAGAAAGAGAATCTGGAGATTGTACTTTTAGGGTTGAGGTGAGATCTCCATAAAATGCATTTGCCATCAGATCCATTTCAGTAACCTCATACTAATGAGTGAATAATTCTAGGTTCTAAATACATTTAGAATGAAAGTGAAGGAGCTATTGATTTAAAAAATGAATAAGGATTCTGCTTCATTACACTAACATAATCTAAATGAAGCTGGATCTTACAGTTGCCTTCTTTAAAAGTACGTTGCTGGCCATGAGTGGGTGTTTTTACTAGAAGAGAGTTTTCTGTCTTTTATTGGTAGGACTCATGGGTAACCAGAGGGTAGTCGTCTGTCTCTTCAAAGGTTCTGTTGGGGAAAAAAGTTTTATAATTCAGTATCTGACTTAATATTTTTTTTAGGAAGTATTTAGTTGGCAAAGAGACTCATTGTATTTTTACATGTGGAAATTCTTGCTATTCATAATTTTAAAAAACATCATCTTCCATGAGAGATTTATGTTCAGTACATCCATTAGGAAATTATCAAGGTTTGTGGTCTCAGAATCTCTGACTAATTTCATTTGTTGTGTTATAAAGAAGACTGAGACATCTTAGACAGTGAAGGGTGGTTCCAGCTTCTCTGGAGAGCAAAGTAGGAGAGCTGCTGAAAGTCCATGAATTGGGCTCTTGGGGGACTATGTCTCTCTAGAAGGAGGCTACTGACAACTGTGTGGCTCTCTTTGGTGGTGGTCCCCACCTCCACAGGGGTGTTGCAAGGCTTGCTGTGGGGAGTTAGATGGAAGTGTAGGACTCTTACTCCATAAAGCACAGTCATTGTCTTGTAGGATTTTCAGCATGGCTTCAGGATAAATACTTGGAGAAGTTAGTAAGATATGCTCAGAAATCCTCAGTGGGAGTTGTTAGAACAATAGTGCTATGAGAAAAAGCCAAAACTTTAAGTCTGCAGTTGACTTTCATTCATACCAGCTATAGATTTCCATGGAGATACAATCTATTTCCTTGAAATACTATGTGTTTACATCCTTCTTATGCAGAGGAGAATTTATCTGCAACCTTCATTGGAAAAATTACAATAACCACAATATTTAAAAATTGATACATCAGTTTCTCACACTTTCTGGGAAAAAAAATCTGATGTGAGTCTATATGGTACATTAGTGCCAAGGCATAAGTATGGCAGAACACTTAAGTGCCTTTGGGACCACTAGCTCATCTCTTAATTCACATGAGTAGACCTAGTGAAATCAATGGTCTGTGGTATCCAGTTTCAGCATTGATGTATCAGGCAACAGGCCCATGAAATGAGATGCAAAGTGTCTTTCTGAAAATGATACCACTCATATGCTTAATCCAGATTCACTGTAGCTGTGGGTATTTTTGGCCAGGGCCTTTTTTTTCCTACAGAAAAGAACAAATTTAGCAAAAATAAATTTGCAGTTGCTTCTATTTTCAGCAGATTGCTTATTAGAAAGGGAAAAAAATCCTTGCAATCATCTCTGTCCCTCCCTCTGTCCCTCCTCTCTAGTGTGTGCTCCCACCCTCCCTCAGTGGTGCTGTTCCACTCTCATCACAATGCATGTGTTCATGCACTTCCTTGCTCTCACAGATACAAACACATGCATAAAAAAGAATCATTCTATGTACCTGCACACATATATACATAGATTTTGTACTACTTGATTTTGTCTGAAATTTTTGGTTAGAAGTTCTGAACATTGTGTTTAGGGGCAAATCAAAATAATTTTCTGAATTTTTACAATTGTCCTATCCTGTTCTTGCTTAGCTCTGGTGTAGTTTATTTGCTGTGAATTTTGATGTGTCATGGGTACTGTTCCTGTGCTGGAAAAGGCCTGGCCTTTGGTTACTGGACATCGCTAGGAAAGCACAGAACCCTTCCTATGAAAGAATGTGACCTTATAGTCCTGTAATGGGATGTTGCCATTGCTAGTAGCAAAGTTGTAGGTTTTGTTCTGATTTTGCAAGACCTCATGATGGGAATTTGACATATTTAATATTAAATCTAATTTCTGCTCATACCCTTGCTGGTGATTTTTTGAGCAATCTGAAGCACACTTGTTTGGGACAACTGCTCTGTCCAAATTTTCCTCAACCTTCCTGTTTTACTTGGGTTAGCTGACAGCAGTTTTTCTACTTAACCAAGCATTTATATGTGTTTTGGTCTAGTTTGTGTGGTACAACTGTAGTCTACACAGGAGCAGTAACAAAGGCTTGGTAGAACAGCAGAGACTTGAAGAGTGGAGGCACGGGATATTTCATTAGAGGAGTGCAGGTGTGGGATCATAAGAGATGGGGCACAATCTTGGCACTGAAGACTCCATACTATAAAAACCTCAGTAAAAGGTAAAAATGCAGACCTGGAGCTTGAGAAAACTGGTTTTAGGTGTTGATGAAGAGAACAAAGAGATAGTATCTAATGTACATATGTGGCACTGTTTATAGTAAGTTCAGATATAACCTGGAGCTGCAGACCAATTGAAGAAAGACTAAATATAAAAAAACCACAGATATATATAGCTTCCTAAGGGGAAAGAAAGAGAGGAGGAAGAAGAATCCATCAGCATGAACACCATATCACTCCTGATGAAGGACTCTAGATGCTGACAACTCCTCATAACAATGCCCATCACTAACACCAGTGAGAAACAATTGATTTGAGGAGCCAGAGAAGCATTGGGTTAGAGTAACACCAGCGAGAGGGATAGAAAATTTAATTGTACTATTCCTATAATTGTGACTTTTTCTGTATTCTTTGTTTTTCTATAAAAGTTAGATCTAGACTAACAATGCTTCTTGAATTAGTTTGTTAAGATTTTCCTATGCTGGCAATAAACTCTTGGCTTCACTTAAATATTTAAGTTGTGCTTCATCTTTGTTATAAACAAGACTTTGAAAGTAACAGAGGAATTCATCTACCTGAAGGAGGCTGTGAGAAACTATACAGCAGCATGCCTGATCATTAGGTCTAGCAACCTACTTTGGGTAGAAAATAGCTTAATTTGTATTGCTCTAACAGGTTTTGGCTAAAGACAAAGCAGTGGTGTGAAGGCTTTCTGTTTTGGCATTAGTCTCTGAATGATGGAAACAGTCATAGCCTGCAAGTCCCTCTGTTATTTATGTGAAGTACTTTCCTAGGTGAATTCTTTTGTCAATTCAAAACTTCATGTATTACCAAAGCAGCAAGTGGACTTGTATTTTTTCCTTTTCAGGTTTTCCTGGTGTACCTCAAAAAAGCACTCTTGAAATTATGTTCTGTTGTCCAGCTAATATTCAAGTCATATTTTAGCCACTGTTTCAACTGCATTTTATTGGCAAAATTTTTTGGTGCACTGTGCTAAAATTCTTTATGTTTGGCTAAAAGTGCCTAACTTTATCCAAATGAGATTTAGATTTGATTGAAGTACTACTTTGCTGATGGCAAGACATATTGTTAGCTAGATGGTACAGATGCAAGGCATATTGCATCCAGACAGCTTTTGTTTTCATTTTTGCTTTCAACATCATTTAAAACTTCTATATTTTCCACCAGGTATGTTGACTCCTTTTAATATGTTTGTTGGTTTGTTTGGGTTTTTTATTAGTGGTTTTTTTTCTTTTCCCTTGGTAATGTAGATGAAATAGGAATAAAACAACAGATTTTGTGTCTTTTGAAGGCAAAGCCAAAAGAAGGTTCTGTTGCACACACCAGAAGAGACAACTTTCACAGCCCAGAACAGACAGAAGTCTTGTAAACCTACAGCAATGTTTGTGCTATGTCTAGAATTACCAACAGTTAGCATTTCCCTTAATACCATTGCCATTGTGACTCCTGAGAGTTGGAACCATGCTCAGAAATGGCCAGCATGATAATTGGCATCTTGGCATTTAAGCTTTTGTTTTTTCTCCTTTCTGTGGGCCAACACCTCCTTGGCCCTTGTACAGACAAGAGAGAACTGCACACTCTGCTCTGAATGGGAGTCTGTTTCTATCTCAGTGTTCTAAAAAGAGGCAGGGAATGAATCTCCCAGCTGTGGGAACTTTGGTGTTGCTGGAGAGGATTGATCATTGGTCTGCATAAGTGCATTGACCTGCATCTCACAGTGACTAGGGTAGCTGTTCAAGAGGTAACAAACCATGGTGCAAGAGGTGATAAAGCCAAGCCTGTCCAAAGTCTGGGGCTGACTTATAGGTTTGAAGGAAGTGGCATGGGACAAAGAGCATCTTTCAGAGTGGTGAGCCAAACAGAAGGCAAAAGTGCATGGGGAGCTCAGGGTACCAAATTTAATTAGCAAAATTTAGTAAGTATTTTTGTTACTGAAAATGAGAAATTACTTGGCAACAGCATTAAGTACTGTAACTCAAATTGCATTTGAATCAAATTTATCTTTGAAAGCAATCCGTCAAGTTTCAGCATGTTGTTCCTTACGAAATGAGCCTACATTTTATGCTTTTTTCCCTTCAATTTCCAGCTTTTAGCTTAAAAATCTCAAGCTGTGTAATATACCAAGTTATTTTTAACTATAAAAAGACTTCAGTGTTATTATAGTGCTAGAGTATTAAGTGTGAGTATTAAGTAGTATTGTGTGTTTAAAATATATGTACTAGGTGTCTATATCCATTCTTGCATTTTACTTGCTAGTCAGATACAGCACAGCACTTTTGGGGTGACTGCACTGCTTAGAAATAGCAAATATACAGTATATGTCTCATTATAGAAAAATGTGACTGTTCAGGAGCATAACTTGATATCAGGTTTGTTCAGATTAAGATAAATAACAAGACTTAAGAAATTACCTCACATTGTTTTTCCAGGCACACATCATGACTTTAGCCACCATTATCGTGGCCCTATCAGGTTTATGTTATGTCCCACTGGGACTTTTCCAGTCAAATAAATTTCTGTTTTCTGGCTGTAGAGGATGTTAAGGAGGAGGCACTCAGCTTGAGTGGCTTTTGTGTCATTGTATCATGGTAAAATTACTTAAGGGAACCAGAGGTCTGAGACTCTGCTGTGGGAAACCTGGGGCTGAGCCGGCACGGAAATCTTGTCTGACTGAGAGTGGGGTGAGTAGGGACTCAAGTCATCATTTCCTTAACAAGGATGCGAGATAAAATATCTGTAAAGCTCTGATATTTTTAATGTTTTAAGAAGAGAAAAACCATGCTGCTGTGTTACTGACTGATTAATGGATCTTGACTATCTTGAAGTTTTTTATCTGTCTGTTTTAGTGAAAGTGAAGGTATTTGGGAATTGGGAGTTTAACAGTTTTCTGGCAGGTTGCTTTGAGATAAAATGTCAACTGTCTGAACCTATTCAGAGAGTCAAGACAGTCTAAAGAACTCTTAGGTTTTCATCTATCAAGCAGAGGCCAACTGAAACAGTCAGAAATGCCCATAACATCCAGCACATCAGATTTACAATTTATTATAGGCTTTCCTTTCTGTATATGTAATGCAGTTTTGTAGTGTGAGACAGGCTCAGAAGCATGTGCTATCCAGCTTTCTTGTTATTTACCTATCTGTCTTCAGGAGGAAATTTTGTGATGATGTGGATATTTGATATGGAATTTTACTGTCCCATTCTCCATCAATCTTCTGTAGATTATATTTTTTTTCTCTTTTTAGTTTATGACAGAAATAGTTTTATCTTGTATGTTTATGCAGACAACTAAAAAGATCAAGTAAACACGTATTTTGAGCCATTAAGGAGAACAGTTGGATTCTGCAGAACAGGGAATTTCATAGGGATTTGTCCCATTTTCCATTCAGGAGGATGGCAAATGGTGTCAATGACAGAAATACTGAAACTAGTACAAGTAGTGGAGATGTTCAGATTTAGAAAGTATGCATTCTACATCACCCTGGAGCTCCCTGTTGCACTTTAATAGATGTAGTGTTATATATACTTGGTAGAGTTTTAGAAGCACAGCTTCAGGGATTGGAAATGCAACTAAATCTGAGAATTTGTGTAAGGAGAATACTGTTGTACAGGAATGGAGCAGGAATAAAAGAAGCAAAGAAGACACACCAAATGTGTTGGTGGTTACATTCCTTTGTCTTATCAGTTTTGAAAAACTGGTTTTTCTGTGAAGGAAACATGAAAATAAATCTAACAAAGAGATGACTGTGAGAAGTAGGTGATGATGAAAAGTGCTGATGCTTCTTTATTTTTATTTTGCCACTGACACAACTCTCTAAATTGCTAGTTAAGACCAGCCCTCAGGATTTTATCAATGAAGCCAACACCCACAAAGCTTAATGAGAACCCAGCAAGCTTAACAAGTTTTGAAATTCACCTGTCTTTAAGACTATACTCTGCAGTTCTTCTTTTTTTTTGTCTCCTGCTTTCAGACATCTTCCCAATCAAAACCTGATAAGAGCTGAAAACATGTGACCTCAGTGGTCATCTAAGAGATTGTGTTTGTTTCAACCATTTGAAAGAGTAGTCTTAGATTTAGCATTTTACTTTATAATAGAGGGTCTGTGTTCTGTCTTCTTGCTATTGATTTTCTGTTCATGTATGTTATAAATTGCTTCACTGCCTACAGACAGGGACCCACTTATTCCAGAGGATGCATTTCTCAATGATGCAAAGCAATACTATAGCACAGATAAGGTATTGTCCTTGATTTCCCTAACTGAAATTTCATGAAGAAATTAGGTCAGCAGAATGTAATTACCTGCACTGAAACCTCCTAAGGGCACTGGGTAGAGCTGTGCAAATGACTGATTATTTTGATTTGCTTACAGAAGCAAAAAAAATCAGAGGAAAAAATTAGTTTGAATAGAACAAAATGATTTCTTGTTCACCCTGAACTGAAACCTTGTTGGTGCTAAGCTGCTCTTCATAGCTCATTATGAGAATTAAAATAACATTGATTTTATATTTTTTAACTAAAAATCAGCTCTCAAATTTAACATTGCCATTAACTCCAGCAGCATCTGAAGAGGAAATTCCAGGCAGATCAGAACGAGCTCTCTGGATTCACTTCTCCCAGAACACAAAGTCCCTTTTCTACCACACTGGGTTTCTTAAAGTGTTCTTCTGGAGGTGACTAATGCAGCTTCAGTGACTTTTTATCTGTGAGGCAGCTGATTCTTGCCTATTTTTCTGGTCAGATAGACTGCCTTCCAGACTGGGATCTGAACTGTGCTTTTGTAACCATTCTGTTCAGCATAAAGGCACTGAAGATTCACTATTTTTCATCCATAAAAAAAAAAAAAGAAGAAAAACAAAACCAAAAACCAAATAAAAATTTGGTCTTAGTTCCTCTTATAAAGGCATCATCAGGAAGTATTTTGTCTTTCAAAAAAGAACTAATTTTTTACTAATACATAATTAGTTAAGCCCATGTAATTACAGAACCACAGAATGGGGAAGGTGGGAAGGGACCAGTGGGATCATAGGGTCCAACCTTCCTGCTCAAGCAAGGTCAGCTGCGAGCACTTTGCACAGGATTTCATCCAGACAGCTCCTGAATATCTCCAGTGAGGGAGACTCCACAACTTCTCTGGGCAGCCTGTTCCAGTGCTCAGTCACTCACACAGTAAAGAAGTTCTTCCTCATGTTCAGGGGGAACTTCCTGTGCATCAGTTTCTGCCCATTGCCTCCTGTCCTGTTGTTGGGCACCACTGAGCAGAGCCTGGCTCCCTCCTCTGACACCCTCCCTTCAGATACTGATAGACATTGATGAGGTCCCCTCTCAGTTGTCTCTTCTCAAGGCTGAACAAGCCCAACTCTCTCTAACTCCTCGTTAGAGATGCTCGAGTCCCCTGTCTCCAGTTCCCTAATCTAAGAGAGTTCTTTGTGCCCAGCACCAAGGTATGCAAGGTATGGCCATACCCACACACTTGTATCTCCTCTGCAGAGAGCCAGGTGCTCCACTGGCTGGCCAGATGATGCTTGAGTGAAGGTTGGGCCATAACAAGAGCTGGCACAAGGGGCTATAAGGTCTTCTGATAGAAGCAGCTGAACAAGGAATGCAGAATTATGATTATGGACTCATCTGAATTTTCTCACATGTTTAAATCTGATTTTTTCATCAGGTTCTTGACCTTTTCTCCTCAAGTGCCCATTTATAACATGATCACTGCTATTCTCATCTTTGATATTACTGGGTGATAAAATACATCAGAAAGTTGACTGCATACGTTTTCCAGTTGAAGTTGATACCAATACAGAAATTGAACTTGGCTCAGCATGTGTTCTGCTTTTGTACATAATTTTTAAAATGTAACCATGGCTGGAAATATAAATAGCATTTTTAAAAGCCCTGTGAAAATGATCTTAAGAATGCAGTACACTTCACATACGTAGTGGACTCTGTAGTGCTGTTAATCTATTGCTATAGCAAATGCATTGTAAGATTTTAGGTGAATTCTTGTATTCCAAAAATATTTTTCCAAATTTCTCAGAACCCAAAGATCTCATTAAATTTCCAGTACCATCAATAGAATAGCCAAGAGACACATTCTAAACTTTCTCTTCTCTTTCTGCAGGCTGCTTTTCTGGAGACAGTGACCACTTTTTGGCAATTCATCAGCGAAAGAGTGGAAAACCTGTGTTTATTTATCACCACGTGGAGAGTGTGGAGAAAAGTCTGGATACAGACAGCTATAAGGATTCCAAACAAAATTTCCATTCTTCTTCGCACACCAAAATAAGCAAGTTGCACCCTGCAATAATTGTTAAATCAGCCTTCCCCAGGTCTGTTTATGACCCATCCCTCAATCTCTTAGCAATGACTGGTCAAGATTTGGAAGTGGAGAATCTTCCCATTCCTACAACAAATGTGATTATTGTGGTAAGTGACTTTTTCTGGGTTTTAGAGGGGCTTATTTATGAATAAATATGCCTATAGATAAATATAGATAGATTGTAATTTTGATTGATCATCTAAATCTAAATAATGACCACTTGTCTTGAATTTCTTCACTTTGGTGGAATTTGCATTCATATAATCACACTGATTTACAAACAATCTGGTGAACCGGTGCAGAATGTGGCCTCTCTGTAGGTAAAGACCTTACCTTTGCCTCAAATGCAGTTGATTTTCTTGTCTTGGCTGATGATTGTACAGGTTTTATTGGGTGGGCTTTAAACTTATTCTGCATAGGTCACAAGAAAATGTACTTCAGGGAACTATTCTACAGGGGCAGTGAAATTTTAAAAGGGTGACGTAAAGGTTCCATTCACATCTGTTCCTCTGCGAAATCCACCATTATGTTTACTTAGCTGTTTGAAAAAAAAAATCCTGTTTCTTGCAAAGAATAAGAACTTTGTTTTTGTTGGTGTAAGCAGTATGCTCTTCTTCTGGGACATATGGACTGGGGACTCTCCACTGTCAGTTAACTCTGTGTATGACCTTTCCCATTCTGAGGATGGTGATGGCAGTGCTCCCTCCTGCAGTGAAGGGGATGTCAGTTTAACTGTGTGCTGCTGCTGCCCTGCTGCATCCTCCCCCTTGGTGCCAGGGGAGCAGCCTGCTGTCAGGAGAGCTGTCCTTGGTGGGGTGCAGGGTACAGTCTGTACGTGTTCTGCACAGACACTGCTTTCCTCACCCCCACGCATAGGCAGCTCTCCTTGATTCCTGGAGGGAAGAAGAGCCACTTAAAATGGCTTGTGCACTCATTAGAGTGAACTAATAAAGATTAAAGTGAAATCTGTAAATTGTTCCTTTCAGGGGAAGATGAGAGATTAAAAGAGAATGGCCTTTACAAACAAGGGAAAAAAAAGCATAGAACACTAGAGAATGTTAGCACACCAAGTGTTTCAGAATCCCCTATGAGTTCCTGTATGGTACTCTAGAGATCTGCCCTCATGAATGCACCAAATGCAATAGAGTAGTGACAATGAAAAGAATAATAAGGGTCAAAAAAAAGAAGGTAGTAATTTTATTTGTCCATTATTAAAGTTTTAACTGTTAAAAAGTAGTATCAGGGAGCTAGGCTCAAAAAGCTGTGCTCTGGACTTGTTGCATCCCGTATGAACAAGACCTCCTCATCTGAGTTTAGCTAGCATTGGTAGTGGACTAGATTCAGCTGTATGGAAGGGTCCATATCAGAGCAAAATAAGGTACTGCCAGTCTTGCTTTACTGGGGACAGGCCAACTGCAGAGTCTCAATACTGACTGGTATTGATCAAGGGAAGGAGATGCCAAGCAAGCTGGACGTATCTATGCCTCAAAGCTAGCCTAAGCCAGCAGGGCCAACTCCAGAGTGAAGGTACCTGCCCTCTTCTTTCCACTGCAAGCATCATTTCACTTCCATTGGAGGTAAAACCTTTCTATTATTGCCAGGAGCTCAGAATATGCATAGCCCTGCTTTTTTTTCATTAAATGACACTCTACCTGTGAACTGTTACTTTAGTAGGGTTTTGCACAGTTTTGGAGACCCATGGTCCTCAACTGGTAATGGAAGAATCCTGCAAAATATTCTGGGGCTACCCTGATTTTAGCTGACTGGCTTTGTGCCTGCATTGAAAGTTAAACGAGGCAGATTTTCAATCGGCAGATAAAGTCGCGTAAAAACAAGGTCCATTAAATCTATATTAAGTTCTCATTTAGTGGCTTCGGTCTGAGGCTTTGCTACTGCATTTCTAGGATGGAGCTGCTGTGCTGAAGCCTTCTGTTCTGGCTGAGAACCATATGTGCTTTAAGGGGAGGTATAACAGCATGAGCTAATCATGACATGAAAGCTGTTTATTGCTTAGGTTCTTCAACTGTCTCTGCATGTGCTGAAGGACAATGGTTTTGGTTTGTTTCTAATGTCATCCTTTCAGAAAAAGCCTTTGGGGAAGCTTGTGTTTGAAGCCAAAGTGCTGTGAGTCAGACAGTGCATTGGACTAATCCTACCATCAGAAATTCTGAAGGTGCCTTCTTTAAAAGGGGCATCTGTCCCACAACAGGGTGGTTGCCATCATCCAAGCACAGCCCTGCACCTTCCAGGTTTCTGTATTTTAGCATTCTGTTTCTCCCTCTTGAAAGTCACCTGGAGTAGATTGTAGTGTTAATGTAACTACCAAGGGAATCTGGTTCATTTTGAATTGCTTGTGTATCACTCCCTCTTTGTTTTGAATTAGCACTGACTGCCTGTTGCTGCTTTCTGGTTTTTAATATATAGGGCAAGCGTCAATGTTTGTTGTTTTGCCCTGGCTGACCTTTTTTGTTCCAGCCTTTAGCAATGTTGTTGGTTGCTCAACTTGAAAGGGCAGTTGCTACTGTTAGTGCTTCCTGTAATCCAGTTACATGAGTGGTGCACATTGTGATTTAGTATGAAAGCTAGCAACTACTTTTTTTTTTTTTAATAAATCAATGTTCTGTTGGCTCTGCAGAGGAGAGGAAACTGAATTCAATCTAATTTCAGTGATTCAAGGTCCATTTTATTCACGATCAAGGTGGAAAGGTAGGGTGAATGTATGCCTAATGCAGAACTATTACAAGGTTACATTTTGTGCTAAGCACTAAACCATCTGACAAGGTAAATGTTGCCAATGCACAGCAGAGGGCTATGAAGCCAAGAATTCTGCAGGTATTGTGTCAAAAAATGATGTTTTGTGACTCTAACAATAAAGAACACATTAAGCAGTAATTTTACTGGAACTGGGGATATTGTAGTGCTTGTTTGCCTAAGCGAGGAAGAGGAGGTATTTATTTTCTGAGAGGGAGTTTTATATAATTAAAGGCAATCATATTACCTGATATGAAGTTCCTGTTGTTTGTTTACGTGTGTGTGTATGTGCACTCAGTTCACCTTGTTTACTGAAGGAAGTGAGGACAATTCAGAGCTCTTAGAAGCATTTTGACTGCTCTATAAATGCCTTAGTGCTTACCCATATGTTCTGTTTAGCTGTCTGTCTAGATGATGTGAGACCAACTCATCTGAAAATTGCTTGGATAACATACAGAGTTATGTAATTTTTTGTTAATATTTGAGTTTTCTATTTGAAAGCTTTTATTTTGCATCTCAGAAACCATATACTCATTGAAGGTATTAGAGAATTAGTAGTAAAGTGAAAAAGTTCTCAGAATGTTTATTTGTGTTTATTCCAAGTCTTTCCAATACTGAATGTGAGAACCACCAAGATCAAGACAGTACATGGAAAGTGGGAATAGAATGTGGATAATCACGATAGAAAATATTTAGAAAACATACTTATTAAAAAGCCAGAACACATACAAACATATATAGACTTAGGGCTGAATTTGAGAGAAAAGCAGTTGTAGTAAAGGTTACAGCTTAGACTAGGTCTAATTTATCACCTGATGGAAATGGTAAAGTATCATCTCTTGTAACCTGATATAGTTTGATCTGTCCAAAGCCTCTCTCAAGGCACACAAATGCATTGTAACAGGATTACACCAAGCCACTCAGATGCTTTTTTCTCTTGCATCCTGTGAAGTGTTTCAGAAATGTAAAGGTAATAAACTTGCTCAATATATCAAAATTTCCCCTTTCACACCTCACTCATACTATACACCTTCTTATATAAACACGAAAATCTGTCTCATTTTCTGTGCCTTAGAAATGACATAGCACTGTACTGTAGCATAAAATTCAGCTCATCTCTTAATTGTTTGATTTACGTGAGTGTTACTGAACTGAATTGATTTAATTAGTTTCTTTCAGCTAATGTCAATGGGACATATGATTCAAAGACAGCCACACAGAGGTCCTCTTTGCCTTTCCATGGCATTTTGTGTAGGGCTGTGTAAGGCTGAATGCCTCAGAGCTATAGCTTTCCCATATCATTGCATCTGTTTTGTCTCCAGTATTTGCACTATTTACTTTTGAGCATGCTGAAGAGCACAAGGAAGAGCTTCAGGTGCTAGTACTTTGAGAGAGGATTCAGTGGAAGAGTAAAGCACAAAAACATATGTATATATAAGTATCTATAAGTAGGTATTCATGTGGGAACCAGGTATTCAAGCTTCAGTGTAGGCAGTGGAAATCTACCCTGCTGGTAGTCTATTAAGCTATCTAGCATGTTTCTAAACACTTCCTGGATTACTAGGGAGTTAATATAGGTCAGAGACCATATCCAATAGTCAGACTAGATGTGATCATCCTGATTTGGAGATTAGCACTGACATGGACCATTTTCACATCAGTTTTCTCACAGCCAGAGAACAGTACCAGATGCATTTAATCTGCTAGTATAATGCAGCCATGATGTCTGCTTCAGGGTGAGTTCCCTAATTCCAAATGGCTGTAGTGACAAGATTTATATTGATGATAATGGGTGCTTAGGCACCAACTGTGCACTGACTACCTATTTATATATACTCATACACACACAGAGACGTGTACATTTAGTGACATCTTAATCTGGAGCTGATCCCAGCTTAAACAACACATTTCATGTTGAAATAATGTGGAAATCCTTTCCAAATCTAGGCACAGTTCAAGTAGGTGGGCTTCTTCTGGGTGGGTTTGGGTAGCTGAAAACCATGTGGCTATGAAACCACAGGAGAACTGCTTTTACACTTAAGTCAGATTCATCCTACAAGTACTGCTATATTCTCTTATATAACTTTCTTCATACTATGTACTCAGAAAAGATGCATCTTTTGCTCACTTGCTGACATGGCCTTAGATGTATAAGTTTATTTCTCCTTTAATTCCCCATATCCTGATGTGTCAGGTTTAATTACCAGCATCAAAGACCAGAATTGGTCTATATTATTTGTTCCTAAAGTTTATTTCATCTTCCCACACACCCTTTGCTGCTGGAAATGTCTGTTTTTCTAATTCTTTGTGAAGAATCTTTATGAAGCCATGGCATCCATGTGAAATGTCATCTCTAAGTCTAGGAACACACAGGACATCCACTTGCTTCTTCCCTGAGAAGACCAGCAAAACAATGGGAACCAAACTACAATATACTCATTCTTCTGAGCAGTGCCATTCTCTCCACTGACTGGTTTTGTTGGGGGGCCATAAGAAGAACTCTGTGAAAAGATTCTGATAAAAAGGTGGGGGCATCCAATGCTTACAATTATTTTCAGTCCAAAAAAAATTTTCCCTATAGCTGCCTCTTTTGTGAAGACATTTAATGTAAATTTCCTTTCATGAAAATATAGCAATGTTTGTGGAATTTATTTTTTACTTTTCTTTAAATGAAACATTCATGTTTCTTCTCACTGGCAATTTGGTAATCGAAGATGCCTTCTTTTTCTAGGCTAAGTCACAGAATCTTACTGAATGAGAGGAGTAGGATAGAGAGAGCCTTCTGGGTCACAGCACCAAGCAGTGTGTGATCTTTCTGTGTGCCAGAAGGTAAATGACCTTCTGAGAATCCCAAGACAAGAAAATGCTCTGATAATGTTTTTTGACTTATAACCTCTTCTAGTTTTCTCCAGCTGTCCACTTGACTGACTGTTTTTGCAGAATCTCTTATTATTCTTTTTCCTGATGCTGAATACCATGCCTTGATATTAGATGAAGTCTCTTCCTTTCTTCAGTTCTCTTTGTTAAGAACTCTTCTATCTCTCAAATACTGTGTCAGCCTCTGCTGGCTCAGCATCCACCCAGTTAAGTGGCCCAGTAAAGCCATGCTGAAGAATCAGTAAAGGTGTCTTGAAATGTTACAGTCTCAGTCTGATAAGTATGCGTAGAAGTCTGTGAGGAATGTTGATAGCTGAGGATTATCCATTAGACAGAAATCTAGGACTACTTTTAGAAGACCAGAGACTAAAAGTAATTTTCTTTGGGACCTGGAGAAGGGAAGAGGAATGGGTAAGGTCAGGGATGTTCTTACAAAAGAAGAGGCACATTTTTCAGTTTTTGAAGCAAGTGATTTGATGTTCGTGCGCTGTCTGCCTTGCATCATGTGTTCCATGATACATTATACTGTGGTCAGTTTGAAAGTTATTCAGAATGGTATCATCTCATTACACCCTGTACAGTAATGTCCTAATTTTCACTGGGATAGATGTAGATGTATGTATATGTAGTTCCATCTATTTCTAGTTGTAATTATGCTATATTGCAATAATAGAAGTGACTAAGGAGCTGCTTTTTGAATACTGTGCCTGACCCTGGGGTCTCAGCCTCAAGTCTGTCAAGTTCTGGCTCCAAAACCCATTTACCTTCTGGTGTGTGGAAGGATCATACACAGTTTGGCGCTGCGACTCAGAGGGCTCTTTGCATCCTACTCCTTCTGGCTAGGAAGAATACCCTAAGCTCATTCCCTCCTAGGAAAGGCCTTGTGAAGAGATGGTCAAAATACTTTTGAAAGTATATTAAGCTAAAACAATGGCTTGAAAATAAGGCAAAAATTATGAGTGAGGAGAACAAGTAGTCCATAAATGACAGGTCAAACAGTGCTGGGGCAAACAGCCAAGCTAACTATCTATAAATATAACAAAAAGTCAGATGTCATGTTTTGTCACTGAACATCTTTTATTGCTGGCCTGAGAGAGGGATTGGCACTAGCCCAGGCCAAGGAGGCTTAAATAGGAAATCATGTCTCTGCAGTGACTTCTCAGAGGAGCTTTCTGAGGAGTAAGATCTTAGAATCTAGTGAGGTATCAACTGTATCCATCTCCATTTCCAGGTTGTGAATTTGTCTGAGGCTTGGAATAGCAGAGGACAAGTGCCATGCTGTTAGTGAAATTTTAAGATCTTATTATAATTACAGTGCTGAATTGTTAACAGTCTCTAAATGTTAGTCACACATTTCAAGAGTGGGCAGCATCAGTCAATACACTTCGTGTCATTGTTGTAATCACTGTTGTGTCTTTTTACACTTTACACTGTGACCCCAAATATTAGGTTTTCACAGTATTTGGCTTCTAGACTCAAGTCCACCTTCTAGTAAGAGACTGATGCTCACCATTGCTCCTTAAGTTATTATACTCGACATAACATATCTGCAGCAAGCCCTGCAAATAGACCCAGTAGCCTGCAGCTCTGTCATTCTGGATTTTGTTTGCACAAAGAAATCTAGGGAGTCTGCATTAGTTGGCCTCATTTGCTTTCTGCTTCCTTCTGTGCATTTCAGCAGGGATAATTGCATGCTGAACCATTAGCACAGTATTGTGTTCCCTGTCAGTCTTTGTGGAAAACAGGAATGATTGCATTGGGTTGTAACATGCACTAAAACCTCCTTAAGGCATTTTTTTGTCGTCTGATTTGCAAAATGTTTAAAGAATTTTAGTGGGATATTCAGCAACTCAATGCTTTGATTACATATCTTACTGCTGGCAACTTTGGGGGTACTTCTGTAACATTCAGTGGGATGTTACACTTGCACAAAAGCTGGTCATATCTTTCACAAATTGCCCAGATCCTCTTCAGTCACAGTGTTCCTTTTCCTGCATTTTTAGTGAAGATGTTTCTTGAAGTCATTTAATTTTCTTCATAAGCTGCACCATTTAAATGAAAACAGGATTTCAGGAGCAGGCATGTTGTATGTTTTTAAGCTAAAGCCCAAAGTTTCATTGAGAGTTAGTATTGTGCAGTTTATCTGTAAAGGAGGTGCCAGCTGTTCCATATTTCTTTCAACTGTGCATTCCTGTTACTTCCCAATCCCAGCTATAAATTAAATACCTGATGTAGCAGAACAGAATCTGCTTATGTTCTTCAATTCTTCAAATATGTGAGTTTTGTCCTCCAGGAAAAATCTTTATTAATTAATAATTTTAAATTTTTAAAAAACATTTCCATGAAAATAAATTCAGATACAGTTGCAGCCAAACTGAAAATATTCACTGTTGCTTAAGCTGTATACCCAATTGTGGGAGACCTGGCTCAAAGCCTTGCTCTAAAGGAGGTAGAGGATAAAACTGAATTTGAGATTTTTCTCATTTCACATGATCTAGTTGCTGAGCTAAGGGGTGGAGAGCACCACTTTTCTCATACTCACAGATGTAATTGTTTGTTTGACCCAAACCAAATTGTTTCAGCTAACTGTAAATTCAGGGACATGTTTTTGGGCTGATCCAGTACAAATTTCTTGTATGTGTTTTGATTTGGTCTCCAAAAGAGGGAACCCCTCCTCCCAAACAAGCAACAAAGCCCCCTGACATCTCCGCACTCCTTGTTTCTTACGTGGCCATATTTATTCCTCTGATTGAAACAGGCTTTTATTCTATTTCTGTGCCATGCTGTAGTGAACTCCAGAAGAAAAGACACAGAGATTTAGACAATAATGGAAACTCTTTGGCTTTTTTATGACAGTGTCCACACTTTGGGTGTTTCAGTGTTTGGCTTCAGAGGACTCCTCACTGTTTGGAACTGCACTGACTCCATCACCCAGAACAGTACAGACAGGCTTGTATTTCAGAAGTTCAGGAGGTTGCTCTATCAATGTTCCCTTTTCCTCTTATGAGTGAATGGAAGCCTATTACTGCCTAAATTTGACTAAGGAAAGGGAAAGTTTCCTGGCATGCAGTTACAAGTGCCATCACTAGAATCAGAACATGTTTTATGTTCAAAATCATAAACAAGCTTGATGGCCCTTTTGAGATCATGAGACCCACCAACAGAAAATCAGCAACTACCTCCCACAATCAATCTATGCGTTGTGTTGATAATGTTCAGGAATAAAGAATGAAGAAGCACTTCTTAAAAATTCTTTTAGCACCCTCAGAGAACTATCTTTATGAAAACCCAAGTCCCCTACAGTAACATTTAAAAGGCAGATGAAGTGCACTCAGATAAAAGACAGCAAGACAGCATGTGTTTCCTTATCAGTCAGTGTTTTGTTGGATCTGGCAGTTCAGCCTCTGGAATAATCCTTTTGGTTCTTTACTTCTGACTTTGTCGTTAGGAAAAGTGATAGCTTCTATAAAGTTCCGTAATATATGGTTCATCATGTGTTCCTGTGTGTAATCCCTTAAATATTAAGCCTTCTAAAAACTGCTTTTGAAAAATAAAATAAAAACCCTTTTTTTCCCTATCATCATGACATTAATATGTGATATTTTAAAACAGTTTTAAATTTTTAAACCAGCCAAACAATATTTGAATAAGCCAAACAATATTTGGGAGCAAAAGATGATCATCTGAACTCAGTTTTTAAAATCTTTCCTAGGTCTAGCATTACTGCACTTTGGCATCTCTTGTGCAATAAGTAAATATTGGATTCTGAAATTAAATGCACAGGCTCAGATGATACTGGGGTTTAAACATGATAGCATAGCTCTGAGGTGAATGATGTTTTTTCAATCACCTCAGTATCAAATGGTTCATGGAAAGGGGAGTAACCCGGGGAAGTAAGCAGAAAGACAGAAATTCTTTGTCTGTCTTCTTGTTGCTGAAAGCATTTAAGTGGTATTTCACTGTCCTTCCTTTGAAGGTCAGCCATGACTGACAATTTGTAATGGAGCTAATTCTTACTTGTCTCTGCACCACAATACAGTGGTGCAAAATACTTTTAGTGGATACAATGCTTTAAACTGAATATAGGGTAGATGCATCATGAAAACCGTTGGGGTGTATGTCAAGATTGCTAAAATAATTGTGTTTAATAGTGTAGAAAGGTGGTTTACTGCATATGTTATGTCAATGTTTATTTAAACATGAATTATAACAGATTTACATTTCAACCTCTATTAGCTGTTGGAGAATAATTGTGGAATGTCTGCTTTGTACAAATTTGGCTGAGATCACATATTCTCCTTGGGAATAGTCATTATTAATAAACTGTAGCATGGAAATCAATGACAATATAAATCAAAATTTTTGCATTTACAGTATGCTAAACTAAATTTATACAATGTCACTGACTGAGTTGAATTTCATTTTTTGGGCCACTTTTCTGTTGGTACTTTCAGCATAAGAGGTTATCACTGGTACTAATTGTACCAGCAATCTTGTTTTCTTTTTTGAAAACACGCTCAGGGAAGCAAGGATCACTTCTTTTATGGCCCTGTGGTGTTCTGGCAACACTTAGAGCTTTCTGCTTTGTTTAGCCAAATTGTTGCTGATATGCTTTCTTCATGCAACACATGGTATGTTGTCTAATTAAGAACACAGCTCTGGAGGCTACTCTTTACAAATGTATATGGTATTGTAATTTCATGGTATAACAGTTTATTTTCAGGTAGTGTAACACCTAGTTTTATAGTGGTGCAGTCTTCTGAGCTGTCAGGTCTTAAAAACACCAATGTTTTGGGTGAGTGGAAGAATGACTTTAAATACTTCACTCTTAGAGCCTTTGTATTCTTTAGGCAAAGCAAAGCTGAAACAATGTAGAAATTATATTCCTTGTTTTAAGCTGATGATGAAAAACAAGGAGACATTGTCCCCAAAACATTTCTCAGAGACTTTCTCTAAAATGGTGTTACAGAATGCCATGGCTCTTCCTAATTAGCTACAGCAAAAGTGTGTACAGGCAATAGAAATTACCTTGAAAATTACAAATACTCTTTCTTCCACTCTTTTCTGTTGAAACTGCAGCTACATTAGTTAAAGACCTCTCCCCTTTGTGCCTTGGCTACTCTGACCTATGCTTAATTTTAAGGGTATCTAGACTGACCCTGGTAGAATCCCTGTTAAAAGAGGGCTGTGGTGGGAGAAAGGAAGGTGGCTAATGGCTGTAGGAACACCCCTCTGGCATGCTGTATACATTTGTGGTTGGAACAAGTGCATACTGACTGGAGTTGGGCAAAGAGAGAAAGATAAACTGCATATGTAAAAAACCACACAAATAATGAAATAGCAAGAAACCTCTAGAATGCTGATCAAGATATTAATAAAAAAAGACCTGAACCAAAACAACAGCAACTGACTCCTCTAGAAATAGGTAATAGGGCCATAATTGAATAGGTTGATATATGATTTGAAATCCATAAACTAAATAAAAAATTTGATTGTGGCTTTAATTTTTACATATACTTCATAAGAATTGGCCTGAAAATGGATATAAACTTTAATGAAATAACTGTAATGTGAGGCTTTTGGTAATGAATGAATTAGAAAACCATATGGATGCATTAAGTAGAATAATTAATGTACCATACACAAAAGTAGGACATCCATAAATCATTTATGATGTCCTTTTCATCAGTTCTTGGCTCTTTGAGTCTTAATTGAAAGCCAGGGTAGCTGGATATTAGAAAAACTAGATTTGCTAGTCAGATAACAGACAACTTTCATTAAAGCATTAATTAATTTTAGAAGGCTGAGGGCCTGATCCATTAAAAATACTTACAGAACAGTGATACTTTAGTCATGTTTGGGGTTTTATTCTATTTTAATTACTCTCTTCCTCTGGTCAGTGAAAGTTATTTGTGTTCTACTTTAACTTGCTCAGCAAGCATGGTGGAATACTACTGCATTTATAGAATTAACAATTGAATTGCCCAGACAATTCCAAATGCTTCAAATGGCTGCATGGTACAGTTATAAAAGTGAGGAGATCTGTTCCTTACAGTAATGTCAGTGAGCCTGTTTCCTCTTTCAAAGGCAGAGATTCTGAGGACCTTTCTTAGGCAGTTCATTCTATGGCCAGTCCTTCATGTCAGTAGGAGCAAGGGAACACCAAAGAAAATACCTTTTTGTGTTTGGGTTTTTTTTCACTTTGCTTGTATTTAAATATAATAATTTAAACGCTCATTTTATCATCTTTAATAGTGATCTAATTTCGTTACTGAGATGGCCAAAATAAATGTTTTGCATCACTCTTAGAAAATAAGAGCATTTTATGAGTGCTGAAATTAATGTGAGACTTGAGCTATAAGCTTACTCTGCCTAAGAGGTACAGAGGTACACCTATGGCAGAATGATCAGGGTTGTTTTAATAAAATACTTAAGGAAAAATTTTAACCAAAAAATGGATTTACACTATTGGTTCTAAAAACATACAAGATTCAGTCTGACAATAATATTATTCAGTTTGAATAGTACATCTTTGTTGTGGTAATAAATGTGCTAAGAAAAAGTAGAGATAGGCAGTTTATTTTCAAGTGCCATATTTATTTCTGTTCAGGTGTTATGAGTAGGATGTTTTTATATTTAATTTTTCATTATTTCAAGTAAGGGACTAATGAATTTTATAGATAATGTAAAAACCTCTTAAAATGTGATCTAAAACTGTGATAGAACATGTTAAGACCATCACAGAATCACAAAATTAACTAGGTTGGAAAAGACCTTTGAGATCATCAAGTCCAACTTATGACCTAACACCACCTTGTCAACCAGACCATGGCCCTGAGTGCCACATCCAGTCTTTTCTTAAACACCTCTAGGGACAGTGACTCCACCACCTCCCTGGGCAGCACATTCCAGTGCCCAGTCACCCTTTCTGTGAAGAATTTCTTCCTGATGTCCAATCTAAACCTCTCCTGGCACAGCTTAAGTCTCCATCCTCTGGTCCTGTTGCTGGTTGCCTGGGAGAAGAGACCAACTCCCACCCAGCTACAACCTCCTGTCAGGTGGGTGTACAGAGTGAGGTACATGAAGTAGATGTACTGGTCACAGAGTTAGCTCACATCTTTCAGGGCTTGCTATCTAAGACATAGCATAAATATTCAGAGCTAGCAATCTCTAACAAAATAATCCCTTAGAGTTCCAGTGCCAGGGAATGTATTGCAGAGCTTGGGGAAGATCAATATCAGTACTGAGTTACAGTATCCCTCTGACTCTGAGCTACTAATGCCTAAGGGCAGCTTTGGTGTCTCCACGTGCCATTAAACTGAAACCCAAGGACAGCTGAACACTGACTGTATTCCCAGGCCGAGGAAGGTACTTCCAGGCCAGACTTGAATGCTCCCAACGGTCATTGCCACAGTCCAGCCCTTTCTCTTGTTCTCATGTAATTGATCTTTCTTCTGCTACCCAGTTTATTTGGCTGGTCAGCCAAGTTTGTTCAATGTTTGTCAATGCTTTCTCTTGGCCCACATCAAATTCACTTTTGCTTTCCACCATTATCTTTTGGTGGGTTGCAAAACAGGCTTGGCATAATTGCATGCCCTGTTTGACTCATGGGCTGCTGGTTTTCCAGTCCTCATATGTTATGAGCACAGCCCTATAAATTCTTTTTATTAAAGGTAAGAGACTTTTAACAAAAAATCCAGTGCTTTTGACATGCTGCATATTCATATTTTCTGATCAATCACTGAAGAAATGAAATGCTTCAGAAATACGTATCTGATGCTTAAAAGGACTGTTCAACCAGTGTGGCCTCATTAATGTCCTATGTGTTGCCAGTCCCAGCAACTGATCCTAGCCTTTGTCAAGCAAAGTTTGGCAAAATGCTGCTAGCTTTTCTTTGTCATAATGTTGTTATAACCATCTCCATCCAATGGTCTACTGCTATTGATCTTTGCTCTTTTGGCCATGTTACTACTATTGTAGTTTCTTCACTTGTAATAGGAAGGCATTTACTGTACTCTTTGGCTCCAATTCATAGCATTTTATTTCCTTGGCTTGTCTGCTTTAACATAGACACTACATCTTTGCTTTCATAAATCTTATTCTCCCTGGAGGCTCACTGACTCTGTCTCTACCATTGGCTTTCTTTTTCTTGCCTTTTTCTTTAATTGCAGATTTCTTTCAAAATTACGTTGAGGGCGATGCAATACAAAAATACCTTCACTTTGATATCACATCAGCTGTGAAACAGCCCCCTAACAGCTCATTAGTTATGGAGAGGATCACACATTCCTTGTAGCAATTGAGCTGTATGGGCTGCTGATCAAGAACCACTGAAATGAATGAAGCCTTCTGAGTCAAAAAACTCAAGGCAGAGGTTGAAAATTAAATCTCTTTTTAAAGAATTTTGAGGTATAAAAAATTCACTGGGATAAAATGAAACTATTTAAATCCCTTAACTGGGAGGTAAGAAGGAAATGAAAGTCATGTATCACAAAAATCCCAAAGCTCAAGGCATCCAGCTACAATGGGCACTCAGGTTCTTTTGTCACATGCTGGTAGGAGCCGAGAGTCACGGGGGAAATTGGTTAAATCATCCAAGTGAGGTTATTTTTATTTACATTGTAGGATAGAGCTGAGATGGGCTTATGGAGGGGGTGTTTTTAGTGCATTTGAGATTGGTCTTGCCTTCAATATATGGGAGTTGCAAGGCCAAGTCTCTTTTAGACACTGAAATGTTTTGCTCTCTTTTCCCGATTAGATTTTATTTAATTAGTTCGACTGAGTGGAATCGGTAGTGTTCTTGGAAAAAGGTTTGTCTGGAAGTCTAGTCATTCAATTTATCATGTGGTATATGAGGACAAAGCAATAACTCTTCATCCTGAAGCATACACAGATCAAGGACCTGAGCTGGGATCTCCCACATGCAACATAAAGCTCTACCATATAACTGTTGTTTATTCTGAAGTAAATCAATCTTCTTCAGGTCTTCAGTATGTTGTCCCTTAGTGAGATTATCATCAATACATTATTTCTCAGCAGTATAAAACTAAAAATCTGACAAGAAATTCTGGAGACAGGAAGAGGAGAAGGAAGCTATTCTTAGCTGTTCTTTTGCTAACAGTCTGTACAAAATCAGGAGGCAGTGCATCAGCACGAGTCTCAACACATATTATCCTCATAAGTTTATACCGAGTTGCTCATACAAGATATAGATAGTAGGGAGTTTCTGCACCCTTGCTAAAGGGAAAAGGAATTAAGGAAACACTATAAAGTAAAAATTCAGACACGTGTTTTTGTACAGGGAGGCGAGACCATATGCAGTCCATGTGCTTTCTCTGGTAAAGTGGAAAGGCAGAAGTTGTTTTTCAGAGGCAATACCAGGCAAATTACATAAACAGAAAGGAATGAATAAAACTTCAGTGTTCTGAATTTTGTACACTCTCTTATTCTCTGTCTTTTAAAAATTGAATGTATATTCAGGAATCATTTAGTTAAAATCATTGTCAGCTAGACAATCATTTCAGCCAAACTTGCATTACATTACTTCTGCGTTGCTCATTCTTTTCTGAATGATATTTTCTGCTGGGACTTACAGCTTAATACTACTGATGTGAATTGATGTGAAACTTATGAGAATAAGAGTCCTAACCTCTTGATACTGCTTTGTGTTGCCCAGCATAAAACTTGTATTTTTCTCCAGTTAATCAGGCATGTAATGTATTCAAAAGCAGTGGTTCAGAACATTGCTGCATTTTTCATGCATCCTTTTTTTTTCATTCTTTTCTGTTTTAACCAATCATATGGTGCTTCCCATGCAGTATTCTCCACCCCTTTTTATCCTTCCCTTTCATTCTTGTAATAAGTTTGCTGGAGTTCTTATCCCCAAACTACCTAGTCTGCAGTGCCTACTTAAAATATTTGTCTCACTGCTATGTGCAAGTTATATCCTTTCCTCATACACACTTCTCTTTGGTTCCCTTGATAGTCTTCCCCTTTGCTGTGAATGCTCCTTTTGCCCAGAGCTGTTCTTTTACCAGATTTCTGACAATGTTGGGGATATTGCAAATTTTCTTGAACTGTAACATGCATCTTCTCAGCCTATATTAAGACAATATGGCAGGTGTTCTCAACTCTGATTTTAATTAGTTTTTTTGGTCTAGTGGTGTTTTGGTTTTCTTGTTGGTTTGTCTGCTTATGTTTTTTTAGTTGAGTTTTTTTGTTTTTTTTTTAATTTATCTTGTTCATGGCAAGTAACTGCTTTGGTTCACTGTGAGTGCACCTATTTTCTTATTTGCTTGTGTTAAGCTAGGATAAAACAGCTATAGAGTATTCCTGCTTTTGGTATAGGGTTGCCTTGCTTTTGCAGTGTTCCATGGACTTCTGGATTCCAGTTGCTGTAGGGATTATTGTGAAGCACTTACACCCAAGTACTTACAGATATGGAATTAAATTATGATATAACTGATTTCTAAAACATCCTGTTTAAACTCAAGACCAAAATATACTTTGAAGTCTAAGATTCAATTTTGCTGGTCTTGACAAAGTGTTACAGAAAAAATAAATTTTCACTTTGAAAAGAGTAATGTTTGCCACATGAATTGTGACTAACCAAAGATAAATTAATGTTTGCTCAAAGACAATAAAAAAGTTAGCTAAACTAAATATTAATTTAAGATTAATTTGTTGTAAGGTGCACATGTCAAAGGTCACTTAGCAACATAAAAATATGCAGTATTTCTTAAGTGTAGGCCATTGAATAGGTTGAATTTGTACCCTGTAGAGTTTTGGAGGAAAAATGTCTAGTGAAAATACCTCAAGTAACAATATTGTCCACCAGATGTCCCTGTACTCATAGGTGGTAATGAACACTATTCATCCTACTGTCTAATTGCTTTTATTAAAGGCAATTTACACATAGTGTATGCATTTCCCAAGTCTCTGTGTAATAAGATCATGAATAGCTGGCAATTTTATTAGCCATATTCGAGAGCTGTAGTTATGAAAATAAATTACAGGAATTCACTGTGGAGTTTCTACTTGCCATCTCAGTTTGGTGTGCTTTTTCTTCTCTTGGAAAACAGTGTATATTTATTGTGCATTGCAAAGTAAAAGTAATAACTGTTGATCTCTTATATTTGTCATTTATATAAATTTATACATTTAAATACATTAGTCATATAAATATTGCCAGGCAATATGTTTTCATTTTTCTGCCTATCTATAAAAAACTCTTAAGTAACTAGAACTGAAGAAGTAGTGAGTTGAAGGACTGTGGCTTTTGTGGAGGTTTCTTTTGACTTTGTTGACTGTTGGAGCAGGCTTTGGTCATGGCACCTGCATTCATGCAGTGTTTCATTTCTGTCAGCTGCTCCCTTGGCTTGCTGTGCAGCGTGTTCCAGCCAAGTGCTTGGCTACCAGCTGTCCATGCATGTTTAGTGGCTACAGCAGCACTGTGAGGTGTCCCTTCACTGGTGGGGACTTAGGCTGCTGCCTCAAATTTGTAAATAACCATAGACCTGAGCACACCCACAGTGGGACCTGGGCAGGTCTGCCAGTGCATCTGCACTGAAGTGTTGTGGTCAGTTCGAAGACACACCTTGAATTTTTAGTGATGCTACAGCACAGAAAGGACACCTTGTCCTCTTTCTCCCTGGCATAACTAAGCTGCCAGAAGGGCATCTGAATCCATGCTGGGAGCAAGGCCCTGGCGTGACTGAGACATCCCACCCCAGGCATTCGCTCTGTCAAGTCTGCATGGGGAGGTATCCTTGGAAAGAGAGGCATCAAACATTGGTGGCAGGACCTATGTCCAAGTCTTCCTTCTATTTTCTCTGTTTTAAGTTAAATTATAGAAATTAAATTTTACAGAGTTATTATTTTATGGTTGTAGTTGTAACCCACCAGATGTTTCTGTGTTTGGCAATGTATTACTTGATTAGAATTTTAATTTTGGTTTTTAACCAAAACCATTTTAATGATGGTTTTATAACCAATCTTCTAATTTTCAATTGCAGTTTTGCAAGATGCCTAGACTTGAAGATATCTCTTGAATGTGCATAAATGTATTTATATTTTATAATTGTTATATTTTGCTTCTTTTTTAAAAAAAATGGTACCTAAAAATTCTTTATTAAAACCAGGTGAATTTTTATTGCCTTTTCATAGTGCTTTCTGATAATGATTATAAAGCAAATTATACAGTTTCTTTGTTTTTCAATATGTTTGTGATTCCTTCTTTTGTATATGCATGTGAGTTTCCTGATCAATGAGCAGCTGTGTAAGTTTTCATACTAGATACATAGATTGATGTTACAGTCCAGTTCTTAAAATTATTAGAAATGCCTCTGCCTGAATTAAGGTGCAAATGAGACCATATGCCAAATTCAGTAGTGTGGATTTTATTTAACAGTAAAGGTGAGAGGGACAGGGAGAGAGAGAGAGAGAGAGAAAGAGAGACAGAAAGAGAAAAGAGGTTGGGGGGATAAAAGAGAGTGACAGAGACAGATAGGAGAAAATATCACCATTCTGTGGATCCCACCAGCATCCTGATGATCCTCTCCATGTGGTCTTCTTGGTGATGAGGGTCCCCTTGAAAAACATAGAATCCAATGACATCTTCAGGGAGGAGTGGGCTTTGGTGGTTGTAGCTTCTTTATACAGTGCTTGCTATAAGGGCAAAACTCCTTCATAACAATGTTTAAAGCATGAACCATTTCAGTCTCTGACAAGTGATTAATCAGTAGGAATTCTCTCTTAAGAAGAGGTCTGCCGTCTGGTGCCTAAGCACTGTAAGCTTTACTAAGTAAAGCAAAATCAGTAGGAGCCAAGGAGGCAGGAAGGAGTGGGATAGAACAAAATTCTTAACTAATTTGGAGAAAACAAGGCACTTTTGAAAGAAGCAGACATCCTTATCTTGGTGTCTGTGCTAAGACTTTGCCTTTCCTAAATTAAGACATCAACTAACACTTCATATTTATTACATGAAAATATATCTTATATTAATGTATATTTGTGTATATGTATGTCAAAATGGCATATTGCATGGAAATTTAAGTATTTGCTTTTAACTTTCTGGTTGCAAAATGGTTGCAAAGTCTTCTGTTTCCATGAGGCATTATTGTGTCTGATGAACAGCTATCAAACAGAAGAACAATAAAAAATGTTTACTGCCACAGCCCAGTAAACGAGGCATGAAAGATTATTCCAAGTCTGAGTATTAGAAAATGCTACTCTGATTCTCAAATCCATAGACCAATAGAAATGTAATTTATTTTTTAAATCAATTTTGTCCATCCTAGGTATATTTATTTTTATTAATGTATTTTCAGTTTGTGATATACTATGATATTAATGTAAAGAAGCTTTCAGGAATAAGGTTTAGTGAAAGTAAAAGCTTTTACATGCATTTTAGCCCAACAGAGTGAGCTAAATTTACTTCAGTCCACTGGGCTAACTATAACTTAATCTTGTTATTTTATTTGCAGTTTTCCTGGATTATCTCTAGCTCTTTAATCTCATGAAATACCGTACTTATTGAACTGCCTGCATGTGTTCAGGAAAGGCATTGGCTGAAAAAGAAATAGATGATTTCTTGCACAACTTTATTAATTTGCATGTAGGAATGTACACCCACTACTCTAAAGGCAGTAATGAAGTCTGATTTTGTAAGTACTTGTAATTGTTAAATAGATTTTGTGCTTGAAACCAGAAAGAATGGTATAAAATATGCAAAGGTATAATAACCAAGCTGTGACTTAGCTCTATTTTAGCAATATGTTGTTAATGCTGCAATAGAATAACTCTTGACTGCTCATTACATCTTGTGCTTTTAATGACCTAAATTTCAGTTTACAGACAATCAATCTAGCACGGATTCGTTCGACAGTGATAGTCATGAAATATTACAATACTTGTGCTAAACTTCTGTTAGGAATATTTCATACAAATATGGATGTTTTGTTCAGTGATGTCCTTTTAAAATAAAATTTCTTCCTTAACACTCTTTTTAGAGAAGTTTAAATCCTCTTACTGACTTCTGCAAATTGTGTTTACTGAGAGAAACACCCGTCTGTATCTATGTGTGTGTATATATATGTGTGCATATATATATATAAGCATTTGCTCAACAGGATTTTATGTACTATTTTAAAACATGGCTAGAAGAAATGTGAAACAATTCAGCAGCTCTGAAGAATTATCTGTAAGATTCTTGTAAAATGGAAAAAAGATCTTAGGTAATATTTATACTATTACTTCTTTGATACTTCCTGTTCATAGTGGTGTTCATGCCAGTATGTTTTTCTATTTCCTTGGTGCAGATGACATTTTTCTATTTCGTTGTGTGGGGTGATGTTTCCTTGGTGGGCGTGTGAAAAGTACCTGTGTGTTCCTTGGTCTCGTAGTGCTTCTGCTGTAGGTTGTACCCACATCTGCCCTGAGTCTCTGGGGATCTGTTCAAATGCTTGGGCACCCATCTGCCTGTTTCACTGAAAGAAGGGAGCCAAAGGTCCCTATGGACAAAGGAACCTATGGACACCTGCTCAAACCGAACGTGCCTTAGATAAATAGCTGCACAGGACATGGCACTGTGTTCATTTCTAGTTGGATGAGAAAAGGAAAGGGTCAAGGTCAGTGTAAGTTTCTGCCTGGAGAGGACTGAGATGTCAGGATGTAAGAAAATGACAGCTACCATCCAGCAGTGAGTGCATTACTGCAGCACAGCAAATGCATGAGGAATGTAGAAGGGACTGAACGAGTCCTGTCTGCTTATACATTGTCATCTTGAGTCTTATTAATATGACCATGAGTATGTCATCTTGAAGCTTTCAGATTTCAGTGAGCATGGAAAGCTACATTTTTGTTTTGAATAGCTGTCGGGTTCCAGAATACTTTTCTGATATCTACAGGACTTGCTATTAGTGCTGTGACACTGAGCTCTGCCTGAGACCTCCCTGACTGAGATTTCAGGCCACTGGAGCTGCCCAGAATGCAACTATACTTTATTTCTCATCTTGTCCTTTCTTTCTTCCCATATGGGCTTATAGCACTCATGATATCCTTTTTTTTGAGGACAAACCCAACTCCTGAGAGATTTTCAGAGAACTAATCTGTTTACATTTGGCTTGGCTCCATCAAAGACAAAAAATATTAAGTCTATTAAATGGTACTCTGGTATTTTAGAGCATTTGTGCATAAGTTCTACAAAACAGTGCTTGAAGGTTGTTTACACAATAAAAAAGTCAATTCTCCTAACTTAGCATATTAGTAATTTCTCTAAGCATTTGGATTTCAGTCCAGGATAGATGTAATATGTTCACAAAGGCAAAGATCCAGGAAAAAACTTTCTTCCAGCAGAGTAGCATAAATGAACAAAATGTTCCTGATTCTTTAATTGCTTTTCTTTCTATGACTTGCCATATCACATAATAACATCAAATAAAACAAAAGTGCATCTGTCTAATCTCGTAACACTCATTCAAGCTGAACTCCCACGTACTTCAGTTTTAACCTTTTCCTTTTGACTGTGCTTCTCTTGCTAGCATAGTAGAGGTGGAATACCTGTGGCAGAAGTAGTACCAAAGAGGGTGGCACGTAAGAGAGGAAGAGCAGTGGTTTATGTGGATAAACATGGCCTTGTCAAACTGTTTGTTTGATTCAGCTTGGGGAGTAGCTGGGAAAAGAATGATCTTTGGAGAGGGCTGAAGCTCTGCGCTGGAATCTTCTGCCTCTGGAGCAAGGCAGCTTCCCAACACACATTTTTTTCTGACCACAACCACAAATATGTCAAGGTGCACTCATCTTTAAGAAACTACCACACACTTAGACATTTTACCCGAGCACCTCCATCGTTTCAGCTTCTGTAAAAGAGCATTCTCGTGAGCATCTCGTTTCTGTCTTGATCACATAGCCCTCTTGGAAACCAGAGAAGCAAATAAGGACAAATCTATGGTACATATAATGAAAAACTTGCTGTAAATGAGCCAGATCAGGTATTGGGAACAGTGTGCCATCATCACATAGTTGCCATAACCATGGTCAACTCGTAAGCTTCAGGAAACTATTTGGGTTTCTCTACACTGCACCTCAAAATGCCATGACTTAGGAGGTGGCATTTGTAGACATTTGATAAACAGGAAGGGACTATGTGGCCAGAAAACTCTTTTCTTCTGGTTACTTAGCCCAAGTGTGAATGGTGCCACCAAATGTCCTCTGAAATGCAAGTTCATAAAATAGTTGACAAAATAAGGCGTCTGTCATGAACAATGTGTCAAATTTGGTGCATTATATGTATGCTAAGTGGTATATGTTTATTAATAATCATGAACAAGATTATTAATTATTAATTCTCTGAAATTAAAAGATGGAATGAAATTCTGTTCAGGAACTTCAGCATAAAATGAGATGAGATATTTTTGTGTGGTGCTCAGTGTGAAGCTGTTGAATGACAGACTGTTCAGCACTGAATTCTACTATAGCAAACAAGGCAGATCAGGTGGATCAAAGTTTATTTTCTTGTAGCCCTACAAAGGCAGGGAAATCCTTCTCCTCATTCTTAGTACCTTGATTTCAGAAAGCTTGCATTGTCTCCAATATATTTTCTTGGGAAAGAGGAGGCTGTGAGAAGGGAATGATTGGCAAGACTCTATTTGTGTTATTACATGTCTTTCAGTATTTTGCAGAGGTTGGTGGTTAACACTGCAGCTACTCATCCTAAACTGGAGAAACTCTATAAGCCATTGTCGTAGTAGGTTGTAACAATTCTCTTTGCTAAGGATATTAGTTCTAAAGGTAATGGGGCATGCTTTTAAACTCCTGTACATCTTTCCTTTTTTCTTTTTCAATCTTTTTTCCTATTTAAAGGAAAAAAAATTTGGAAATGTCTTCCTTGTACTTTTCTACAATACTGTGCACATTCTATAGAAAATTTTATAAATTCATTAGATCAAAGTTAATTTTTCTTAGTTTTCAACAGTCCTTCAAGTTTTATAATATCTTCTTATTTTTCTCTTTTGCTGTTTTGTTGCTCATTAACTTAATTATACCTGTGCTTTTTTTCATGGTTGTTCTTTATTAATCTTTTTTTTCATCTTGCATTCTGTAATTTTTAAAAACTTGATGTGATTTGGATAAGCTAAATGAGCAGTGACAAAAACATAGCACATACACAAAAAAATAGGAAAACTGGAAGGAAATGAAAATAAATAGCAACACTGGAAATAATTTCTTCTATTCCAATAGATGGCAAAAACTTGGATCAGGGATGAAGACTTAGAGGGGAAAAAAGATGTATCATACTGGTTTTTTTTTTCCAAAATGGAATTGGTGTAGGAATTCCAACTGGAATAATGTCAAGTTTGCCAATGTGTTTGTTGAGTGGGCGTTATTTATGAATTTCATATTAATAACAATTCAAATGTTGCTTTCTTTGATAAAAAATAAGAAAATGTTATTTTCCAGTGGGTAAACTTTCAGGTAGAATATGTCATTCAGTCCTTCTGGGGCTGACAGATCTTTTGCTCCTGTGGATTACAGTCATGATTTGGAAAAGTTTAGGAGCTGTTCTCTTTGCAGTGATCTCAAAAGCATCCCCAAACTGCCAAGTATCAAGCTGCAGTTCTGAGAGGTTACAGACAGCAATGCCAACAGTCTATTGATCATTGGCTGAATCAGATGGGCAAAAGGAATTTCCAGGTTTCATTTACGTTGTTGTGCATTGCCCCTTATTTGACATAATGATACTGTGTGTAGATGATGCATAGTTCAGGAATAAAAATTAAATCTCCATTACTAAGAAAATATTCTCATCTGTATCAAACTTTGAAATGTTAGACTTTGTGTGCTTTCTTATATGAAAGAAAGAAACATGCTACAAGAAAAACCACTTTAAAGTGTAGCTTATCTTGCTGAGTCTGTTGTGGAGAAACCAGTGAAGTTCTAAGACTCCCAGCAGCTCTGGAGGTTTCTACCTTTCCCAAGAACTATTAATTGTATCTACCAAGTTGTCAACTCTACTTCCTTGCAGTAACAGTACGATGGTGAAGAGGGGCAGTGCAAGGGTGAGGTTTTACAAGCGGAAGGGCAGCAGTGTGGAGTTACTAGGAGTGACTAGTGTGTGGCCACTGAGGAATGTGCACTGGCAGATTGTGTACTTAGGGTGTTGCTCTGCAGGATGTCTTCACATGAATGATTCAGGTCAGTATCTCTTGAGCAAAAAGTTTGTAGTGAAATGGCAGTTTTGATTTTTAAAAAAATGCACATATTTATGCTTTAAATTAGCAGATGATCTCATTAATATTTTTGATTTTGTTGTTGTTAATAGCCTTGTAATCCTATTTCTAATTCTCTAAGAGAATGATAAGAACTTAAAAGTGGATTAAATTAAAAGTACTTGTATCTTTCAGAGAAAAGAATTCTCTCAGAAACAGAGAAAGTCACGTTATCTTGTTTAACCCCTGATCTGGCCTTGGTAACTGGATGAAAAGAATTTGAATCAAAGCTAGTCTCCCCACAGTGTGTTCTCTACTTTAGAGTTTCTCTGTCTTATAAATTATACCAAATGTGTTTAATACTTTCAAAGCATGCAGTTTCTTTCTAGTTTTACCTGTGCATGTGTGTGTATCATATTTACAGCATAGTCACTTCAAGTTGGAAGAGCATAATTAGAAAAGGTCATTACGCCTGAAAAACATCTATCTACCTGCATGCTGGAAGAATAAAAGTACAATTTCCAGCATTCTAGGGAAAAGAGTTCATCATTCAAAGCAATTCAGACAATATTTCATATGTTCTGTCTCTAGTATGCATGCATGCATGCACATGGTATCATTCAGTGCTATCATCCATTTTGAAACCATTCTCCAAAGCAGTTTCCCATATATGTGGTTTGACAGCATGTTTTCTTCAAAGTAGCACAAAGTCTCCATGCAGAAAATAGCACCTAATTGTCCTGTCCCAAGTAGCTCCCCAGATACACATGCATGTCTATATAGCTATGCATATTATATATATATATATATATATATAAAATGCATATGTTTTTATACAGTCAATAATATATATCATAGCTAGGTATGGTTTCTATGATACAAATCTATGAAATTATTAACAAATGATTAATAAACTTAATTTTCATAAAACAAGTCTATCAAATCAGCTTTCAAACTGCCCAATTATTTTGGGGGAGAGAATTTTACAGCCACAATTGTCACTGAGTAGTGATTATTTTAAAAACCTGTTGCTGTGTATGTGCTTCAAATATACACTGCAGAATTGCACTGAAGTAAAAACTGAGTTATTTCTAGGTTGTTCCTTGTTTATCATATTAAAAACCATCGTGTATTCCTCCCTGGGTGCACACATGTAACTCCCATTACCATTACAGCAAGTATCACACAAGCACCAAGGAGAGAGAGGAGTTCCCCAAGGCCTTTGTGTTATCCTTCATGCATTAAACCATGTGGAGCGGAACAAAATAATCTGAAAATATGAATGCTTTTGATCTAGGGCTATTGAACTGTGTTATCCATGCTGCAGTAATTCCAGAGGACGGCAGCAGCAGAGCTGATCTAGACAAAGCCCCCCTCTCAAAAGCATACAAGTATTTTTCCAGCCTTCTGGAAAGCAGTGAGGGTCAATAGACTGCTCTACTCTTGTAGACATAGTTGGTAAGTTGCAGCAAAACTGAAAACTATTTGGTGTAATGAAGAAATTCCATTAAACTTAAAAAGTGTTTTCTCATTCAATAAGGCCTTTTATCTGTGCATAGGTAGCATTCCAGTATTGATGACCAAGGTCTCCAAATAGGTCATTAAAGATAAAATTGTTAGTCTTCTTCAGCCTTAAAGCTGGTGGAAGCATGAACCTTTCATTCTGAATAAATCATTATGCCTCCATAATATTAAGAGTTGTGAGTAATTGCAGGGGGCAAAAAGGGGGAATCTACTAGAGCAATGTATTTTACAGAAACAGCCTTTAATAAGAGTAACTTATTATGTCAGAGTTTCGACAAAAATTTTAGGTTGCTTTTTGAGCAAAACTAGGACAAAAACATAACAAAATCTTTTGGCCAGTAGCTAAACTAGCTTTAAATTTACTGCTATTGACATGCAGTTTCTATCCTCCAAGGTGTGTCAAACTATTCTTCTACAAGTTCTTTGCAGAAAATTTAAAGAAAACTAAAAATTCTGGTGAAAATCTTTCTTAGAAGCCAATTAATTTCTTTGGATTCTTAAAAAACATTTGTATATGCATTGCAAATACCTTTATGGAAGATGTGCTTGGAACTTTCCTACCATATTCTGAATGAAATCAACAACCTCATGAGTAATTTAGTTCTATTAATATATAATCTCCATTGCCATGCCTTATGTGTTTAAAGTTCATATGTCTTCATGGTTGTGATCATGAACTCTTATGCAGTAACCATAAGAGCCTCAGCAAATATTTGTTCACTTACTGCTCATTGTTGTCCCTTTTACCTGTAATAAAGCTAAATAAACAGCTGCAGGCAGTATATGCTTATCTCACTGGTAGGTTGATGAATCAGAGTGAATGATTATTTGGGAAATAGACTGCTTCAGAACAAAGAAAACCACCCACCTTGTGTCATCTTAGGAACTTTAAATATATTACAACAATATTGTCTAGGAAGGCCAGACTGAGCCAAATTAGTGGGATGTTAACATTTATTTGTAATGTAAAGAGACAGAGTAAAAGGTCACGGAAAAATTTCATTACTGTAAGTCTGCCAAAGATGTAGCTTCTCCCTGATGTGGGACAAACTGTTCTGTAAAAAGTGCATTCATAAATCTCATTTTTATAGGATTTGTTTCGTTACTCTCTGACTTCAGTGGGAAATGTCCTGACGGCATTAGTGGCGTACAATTACTGTCCTGCGAGGTGTGCTGATCTCTTGCACCTCTGGGGTTTTATTTAGCAGTTCATCACTCCACTGATTTTTGAGGAGGTCATACCCTCACTGGGTTGTCTCAGAGCTGTGTTCCAAAGCTGGCATGAGAAGTTTCGTGTGTGAACTGGTGTTGAGGCAGGTACTGCAGGAAAGGAGCTATGTGGCAGTGCTGGGCAGGAAGTAACAGAAGGAAAAAACAGCAACAAACAACATCCAAAAACTGTCACTTCAGGAGTGTGAGATTTCTTGTTTGGCTTCTTCACTGAAGATCGGGTGCTAGGAGTTTAGTTGGTTTTGTGTTACTCATTGATTAAAGATCACTTCTTTCTAGTCCTTTTCTATCATCTCCTTCCCATGTCCCATTTCATCTTATAGGTTTTTTTGTTGCCTCAATTCCTTTCTCTTTTCTACTCATTTCATAGGGCATGGGTGAGGGGAAAGGGAATAGTGGCTATTTCTAGTAGTATTTCTTCTTGACTTTAGATTTATTCATGTGACTCATTTATACTGCTTCCCTAATGATTAATACTAAATTTCTAGATCTTCCCCTTTACCACACAGATTTGACAGCTAAGAGTAAACGAGTGGAGGTAGTCAGTCCATCCACATCCTCCTTTTCCAAAAGTCATTCATTGTGTCCCTTCTTTCTTCTCTCCAGAAGACCTTTTCTGAGGAAACTTACTTCTTCCTTTGCTGATATCACAGGAGGACATATTTGAGAAATCCAGTCTTCAGTGTTCTCCATTTACTCCTGTGAAAAAAGCTTCCATTATCATTCCAAATAGTGTCATGATTGGACTGGCTGTTGTTTCCATGAAATGTTGTATATCATCTTATTCAAAAGTGTTGTCCTGCACCCACCACTGTGTTCTCTTTAATTTTTTTTAATAAAAATTTGGTAAGAATCTGTGAAGTGAATTACTTTAGTGCTCCCATGTATGTGTATATGCTAAAGCTATGTGAAAGCAGACAGTCAAGGAGATCACATGAAGAATCATCTTCAAACAGGGTTTTTCTCTTGTCTTCTTGCCACTTAGGTCTCCAGTGAGGTGGGGGAAATATTTCTCCAAAATGGTTTACTTTTTTATTATTACAGAAAGGTGCAAAAGTTATATTACCTGCTTGGAAAAGAAAGCCCAACTGGGCACATAACACTGTTATTTGAACCTGTCTATTTTGGCAGGAAAAAGTGTACAGAAACAGAAATGAAAAGAGCAAATAAACCTTGATCTTCACTTCCATTAAGAGTTAATTGTTAACTGAATAATGTCGTACTTATGAGATTATATTGGACAGATATTCTTCTTTATTACATGTGCTGGATATTATTGGAGAAAAAGGAAAAGTCCTGGGGAAAAAAATGTGTCAATAAATGTGGTCCTCCAAGAAATAAAACCTTCTGAGTTTTTTCTTCTTGCTATAAAACACTAAAGATGGCCATAAGACTCTGTCAAGGGATACATCTAGGACAGTAAATCAGTTTAAATGTTTAATTTAAAAAAAAAAAAAAGAGCTTGGATGTTTTTTAAAGGTTTTTGGTTGTGTATTGGTTGTATTAATGAGGTTTATTCTCTATAGATGATATAATGCCACATGCAAATTCTTCCTGCATTAGTGGAAGAATTCTCTTTTCTCTTGTGGCAGAGCAAGTCTCTGGTGAGAAACCAAATTCATGATGAGATCTAAGTCAGTATCTCCCATCTGAATGGTGCAATCCTCCCACCAGCCTGCAGACAATGTGGGTGGTAATAAGAAGGGCACAGGTATTATCAGAGATTAAAGTAAATGAAATGAGCTCTATTTATTAGCAAATTACAAGTTATTATAATCTTGCAGACCTGATATTTCAAAGAATAATAGGAACATCTCTGATGATACTGTATAAAATGGAATATGGAGAAGTCATCAGCTTTTCTGCCTTGGCACATAGTCCATGCCATGCCTGAGAATGTTGTTAGAAAGAAAGAAACCTTCCTTTAAGGGCAGATGCCCATTTCCTGACTTGCTTGTGGCCTTCTAGCTCTTCTAGAAGTGACAGCTTCAAAAATCAGAGGATAATACAAATGAACTAGTCTGAACTTGTCTGGAAGTTCCTGGTTAGGCTGCTGTCAGTAATGGGAAAGGTGATCCCATGCAGAAGAAAACATGAGGCACTCAGCTGTAATGATATCATGTTTGAGATGATGACGAGCAAAAAAAGACATGTTGATGAGAAACAGACATTCTGATTACCCTTCACAACAGCTTCCAGCTCTGAGACAGTAGCCTTCAGCTGCCTCTCCTTCAACAAATTATTTGAGTTATATTATAACAGTTTCTAAACATGGTTTCTTCTCAGACTATAAAGGATTAAAGCCTTTCAAAGGACTTTTTACGTTTGCTTAAGTCAAGAGTTGTAAGGAAACATTTTTAAGACAAGGAACTTTTATCAGTGGTCCTTTCCTAGCAGTGGAAAGATTATTTCTATGTGAATACATTTTTTTCCTAGGGTTCTTTATTAAAATAATGTGGATAACCATTCTAACACACACTTCCTTTGCTAGCAAAGAGCAGTTACTTCACCAGGCTGTGAAGAACTATGATGAGATACTGCATGGAGATACTATTAGATTATTAGTGTGATTATTATAGTGCCTCTCTGCCTATTGAGTAGGGACTGATCTGTTACCTCACACCTTTCTTAGTGCTGACATTACTGGCTGCAGCCCAACTGTCAGAGTGTGTTTCAATTAGCCTTGATTCTCTTACCAAAAAGGCCTGCAAAACTAATTGGCACAGAGATGCTTTTGTCTCCCTGTTTCAAAGAAAAATACAATTAAGCAGCAGACAGGGGAGAGAGAATGCACAGGGCAAAGATGTTTCCTACTGTTGTTAAAATATTAGGTAAATCTGGAGGAGTAGGGATCAACATAACTGGAGATAAGGAGAGGGAATAGTTAAATTTCTCTCTGACTGGGATGGAGTTTTATGGTTCATAAGACAACCTTCAAAATTTAAACACTGACTTAAGCAGAAGATCAGTGCTGTGTTACACTCTGGTTTATTGGAAACCGGTTTTGCCAGTGAGTAGCTGGCAGTAGTACACTTATTTAATTGTCATGTTAGAAGAATTTTTATATTATCTTTCTTAAATACAAACATTTTAAAAGATACATGAAGGACTCATGGAAAGCTTTTTTTTTCTGACACTTTTCAATAATTAATTGGTTGGAATAGTTTTCTGCTTTATGTTAGAAAGGGGCTAAAAAATATACCATTATATCATTTGCCAGTGGTAAGTGCGTGCTAGATGACTGTCTGTGCTCATTTTCCAGTCTTGTGTTTTCCTATTCAGGACAATTGATAGAATAATTTTTTTAAATGAACTGCCACTACCATCTAGTGTCATGAAAAATTCTAAACAGGACTTCTAGTGTTTGTACTGAATTAATATTCCTGGCTACTTCAGCATAATTGCTACAATAGTAGACATAGCCTTTCAGTGAAATATTTGTTGCTACAAATTTCTGATTTTGTGACAGGAAAGAGGGAAATAACCAAAAATAGTTTCAGGGCAGATCTTCTGGTTTGCAACTACAACATATGCCCACCACGCACAATATGTCTGATTATTCCAAAAAATGAAGTGTAGATGGTAAAATATGATGAATGAATTACGTGGCTGTATAGCACTATTGACTTCAGAGAAATTACACTAGCAACAAAACTAGCCCAGTGGCCTAACAGGTACATCTATTTTCAGACACCCATTTGTAACTGTTTATCATTTCAGTATGATTCATTGTTATATCAGTGCAGTTGAGGGGTTCTTTTCTGCTCCTAGAGAGCTTCCAAACTGATTCTGAAACTAATTGAAAAATCACTCCTCTGTTTTTTCCTCTCAGTTTATGATGAAATTGAGCCCGTCTGGTATATAACTCTTTCATAATAGCATCCTCTGTGGGGTTTTAATTGAATCTGCATTCTAGCAAGATGTTCTGAGTTTCTGCTTGCTCTCTTACAAGTAAAAGTGTCCTTTTATTCTCAGGGACACTGTTTTTATTAAGTCCCTCCTAAGGGTATTAAAGAAAATCCTTTCCCCACGCCTCTAAAATCTCTATTTAGGTACGGTTTTTACGCTGTATGTGACACCCCTGCACAGATTCCGCCCCATAAGGCTATTTGAGGACATGTAGCATAACATCATCCACCAACAGCCTCTTACTTATTCCTTAGCTCATGAACCAACAGACTTCAGGAGGCCTACGCAAAAGTGATTTCAGTTCTGAATTGGAGCTGTCAGTAAACAACCCCACACACTCCCCAGGAAGTAGCCCACGGAAGCGGCAGCTTGAGACAGGCGCTTGCAGCTGAAAAAGAGGGGATGTCTGAAGTTACTGGGGTAAGGCCAGAGAGCAGATGCACAGTGAAGAGCTTTGACCAAGGTAAATAAACCAGTTACTCAGGGACCCATGTTTGAGCTTACCATACTTGACAAATCTTTCACCTTTTCCTTTAGAATACTGTCTGATCTTCCTTTTCATGCCCTTTCTTAAATCAGCACTAATAGATCGGGTTATGAAGATGTCTAGAACAAAGGAAGAAAGTGCCTTTTTGCACACTGACCTAGAACTGGCTTTTAGAGTCTAGATAAGGCAGAGAAGCAGTGTGGGGCACAGAGATGCTCTGTGCTTTAGTGTGACTGAAGAACAGGAATTTCCCAGTGTATATCAGCAAGCTCTGATCAATGGCTCCATGTCCATTTTCATTATCTGAAGATCAGGCCAAATGATCTGAGCAGATTTAATAAGTCATGGAGGAAATGGTCTTTTTTTTGTTTTTAATCTCATCTTTCAATCTCAGTGTAGCCAAAGTGGCAGATAATGTGTGGAAAGCCAGTGGCAAGGCCAGGTTCTGCATCACATTATGAAAGCAAGCAGACAACTCTGGAACTGTATCATCAGATTTTTTAAGGTTAATTTTTCTTCAGTAAGGGTAAAATGATTATCACAACATCGTCTCTGTTATTTTCATTTGACATTTTTTTCTGTTTAAGTCATTCCCATTTTTTATATAGAGAATTTTAAGAATATTGTGTAGACTTGTCTCAGAGTTTATGGAACAGCTAGAGAGACGAATGAGTTTTGGCATCTAAAATACATGCGGGAACGTGGGCATGTTGACTTCAAAATATTAGCAAGAAAGTAAAAATTTTAGCAGTACTTAATGATATCTATAATGACTGTTCAATTCTAGAAAAGATAAATGCAGTAGTTCATATTTCCCAAAGAAATTGTAGTGTTTGCAAGGCTCAGGAAAACAACTCAAAAGATTTGAAGTTCATTCATGTTTGATGGGGATTGCTCTTGACCTTGTAACTCCAGAAAGTCAAGTTAAAAACAAAGTCCAAAGTGATGAAATAATTGCAGGAAATGGTTTTAATGAACAAACGGCTAAGGAAACCTTGGGGTTTTTAGTACAGACACTGGTTTTAGAGACTCTTCTTCAATATCCCCAGAATTTCCCAGGCTAATAATTTAAATGAGCCAGGCAATTAAAGATAATAGATAAAAGTAGCATGCAAATATAAAGGGACATCTCTTGCTGAGATAATAATATAAAAGTTAAGTAAGAACAGAGAAGCCAATATATTCAAGGTTCAGGTTTTATTCAGAGACATTTATAATTCACCTGAAGGACGTGTTCAAGTTAGCAACACTATCTTGAAATGAAGTAGAAATTTTGTAGCAAAAGTTAGTTTTTTAATGCAGATCTTTCTCTTTTTTTCCTTTTGTGCAAGTTCAGTCCTTCTAATATGAAACTAGTTTGTGTTCTAGAATTGAATATTTAAGTTAGTACTTGTTTTTCTGGGTTTCTGCATTGCATGTTTTCACTGCCTTACCTTGACAATTTTTTACCCAATCTGAGCTAATTGGCAGTTTACTAGAATAGCATCTGTAGCATTCAAGCATGGCTATACTGTGTTTCTCTGCCATTTAGTGACTGAATGTGCTTTATATAAAATGGAAGTGTTTCTGAAAGAGAAATCAGGATTCCTTTGCCAAGGGTGCCAACTGGCCCTGTGGGAGTTCTTTCCTCCCACAGGCCTGGAGATGACAATTAATTCCCCCAGCCACAAGGGTGGCAGAGTAGCAGACCTTACATCCTGTGCTTCCCATGGAGACTTCTGACTGCTGTACTCTTTCTACAGAGGTGGAAACATTGACCAAATCTACTTTTCCATAGTCTTTTTTTTTTTCTGTATGTGCCCAAATGTGAAATGCCAAGTGGAAAATGTCAGTTAGTAGAAATTGATGGGGTTTTTTTAAATCTTTATTTCAATGGGAAGTGAAAATTTATTGTTTTGCTTCATTGATGCAGTTTGTCAAAGAGATGAAAGCATTGAGTATTTCTGCAGCCCTACAGTCAGCAGGGGCTGGAAAAGAAATACTGACTTCTAAAATGTACGTCTCTTCCACCTGAGCAGGAAGGATAACTGCTGTCATGGTATCAATAACAGCAGGCATCCATTATTTGGTGGCAGAAAGCAAACTGGGGGGATGTGGCAAACAGTTTGTCATTTGTTGCTTGTAATGTGTCAGAAAAGAGGGCAGCTCGCAGGCCTGCTGAGCTCTGTTTTGCAGAACTTAAACAACCTGCCTTTATTGCAGGTCATTATTCACCATGACCATTAGAGAAAGAGAAAGATTCACTGGAAAACCTACAGGGTGGGTTTGTGAGGACAGGGGTGAGAGAGCATGTGCTTTGAATTTCCTGCCTTATTACTTGTTCTCTTTCTCCCACTGATAGCTGAATTTCTGTGAAAAATGGCAGAATTTTGTATAATTAATGCTGTATATAGTTTGTAAATCAGTTTGTAATGTACTTAGACATCCTTTTAGATGAAAGGTACTCACCGTTATCTCTGTGAATCACAGGCTTCTGTCATAGTGAGGCAAAAACTTTTTGCCACAAATCACTTTCCTCCCACACCTTGCAGTTTTAGAAAAACAAGGCATCTCAGGAGCTCTATTTAATTTTTATATCACTAAATCAAATCTTTGCCTCTCACTCTTTTAATAATTTTCTGTGTTTTTCTTTTCCTCACCCTGCATCTGTCATGTTAATTTAAATGGTGGAAGGTCTGTACCACTGCTAAAAAATGAATGTCTCAACTCCTCCCTGTTTAATTCATATTTATGATTTGATAACTAATTTCTGAAGCTTGTCTCTCTCAAAACTTGTTTTTTTCCCACTCAGATATTGACAGAAGAAAAAACCCTCTATTTGTTATGGAGATTAATTTGTTAGTATATGTTTCATGTACCTCATGCAGAGACAGCTGAGCAGTAGGAGTTAAGTGATAAGTCCATAATAAAGGTACACGCTAATGATGGAGTGCTGTTATCAAACACCATTTAAATGAAAAAAAATTTATCATTACTTCAGCTTATGTAGAGTAAGATAATACACATCTTATCCAATTCATTTTATGATTTTTGCAAAGATGTTGACGTAGTTGTGAATAATTTTCTATGTATTTAAAGCACAAGAGTGATTTCCCACGGTAATTTAAACAACGTTACCCTAATAAATTCCTGTGGCAAAGTCTCCATGCATCAGGCTAAGCAAAGTACTCTGCAGCTCTCAGCTGAGTGAATGAAGTAATTGAACAGTCTTACATTTTATGTCATTTAAAGTTTATTTATTCAGTACTGAAAGGCTGACAAAACTTTTATCAGGCCCTGATGCTGCAAAGACACTGTGGTATTGTAGACATAAGGTAGTTGCCATCTTTATCTCTCTGAAATAGTTTGCAGTTATGTGAAAATATGGATGACTAAATTGTACCTAAAATTATTTTATCCTTTTCTAAGGACTTTGAACATTCAAAGTTAGTGCATGGGTAATTTTCAAATTATTCTAAAAATACAGAAATGTTCTTTTGAAAAATGTCTCTTATGTCATTAGAGGCTGTGAGGGATGTAGAGGGAAAGGATAGACAACATCAGGCACTACAGCTCTGTTATCATCTCCCAGCCAGGATTTTCCACTCCGTTGTGCCATTTGTCAATCTCTGCAATGGCTGCTAATTAAACTCTAACAATGTGGTGTTTGACTTATCAGTTGAATGACTAAAGGGACTGTTTTTTTGGATATCATGTTGTCATATGTTTGAATTACTCTATTCTTAACTTGATTTGGGGTTGGAGGTTTTTTTTTTGGTTTTCTATGTGTGAAATGATTTGGATGCATTTCACATACGGAAAAATAACAGCTGGTGAGGGGGCGAGGAAGAGTAAAATGAAGCTACCAAAATAAGGGGATAGCTTTTATCATATGTGGAGAATTCTGGTCTTCAAACAACATCCTGTATGTCTCTTCATCCTTTGTCTAAAAGTTCTGTATGCCTAAATGTGTCCTTTACAGAAGGAAGAAAATTGTTTGTGTTCTGCCTTGCAATGATAGTAACTCTGCTGCAACAAAGTGGACTTAATCTTAGTGTGATGATGAAATCAGAACAAGCATGGGCATGGCCATAGTCCTTAGCATCCTGGGTCTAGGTTCAGTTTCATATTTCATGAACCACAAAGGGAAAGTAGAAATGATCAAGCAGAAAAACTCTGAAACCATATACTTTCATGGTATCTTTATGGCCCTGCCATAAAGAAACACTGTGCAGGTGAGAAGGCACCCAGAAACACCAGGTAAACTTTAAATCATATTTAGGCTTAGAAATGTTTCCAAATCTGACAGCTTCTCCAAGAGTGCTTTGATCTCTAGCAAGCTCTAAGAGGGAAAGAAGCAGGTTTTTTAAGTAACTATACCTAAGGAGGTAGCCTTCCTGCAGCTTCCATATGCTCTCCTGCTACTCCAAATGAAGGAAGCCAGGTTTAGGGCTGAAGCCTGTGCTACAGAAGCTGCTTGGGGCCCTGCTACTGAGTTCAGTATCTGCAAACTCACACTAACATAATTTGCATATTGCCTCCCTATCCTATCACTGGGCAGCACAGAGAGGAGCCTGGAGCTTTTTCTGCTCCCTCCCATCAGATATTTACGCACCTGTATCTTCTCTTCTCCAGTCTAAGCAATCCCACATCAAGTTCCAGCAACTGCTTTGGAGCCATTGTCTTCATGGTGGTGAAGAAATGTTTACATTGGTGCTTGTGTGAGCAGCAGTGGGTTCCTGATCACAGGTCTCCATCTATTTGAAGTTCATTAGGAATACCAATCCCTTTCTTTCACCATCACAATCTTCCCAGTTCAGCAGAAGCCTAGAGCTTTTGCCCAGATCAAACCTCTGCCACTGCCAAAGGCATCTGTACTTCTTCCCTAGGTCTGGTTTATTTCAGGCTCAACAGAAACCTGGGGCAATTGCTGATTTACAGTGTCTGGCCTCTACGGGGTGTGAGGGCAAGAGTTAGCCTGAGAAACCTCATTTTCTTCATCTTGATGACATGGAAGGCAGTGTAGTCCTGTAGGCATAAACCTGCTTCCCAGGCTTCCTATGTTATATAACCATAGGATTGAAAGCAGAGCTTTTTCTGGCACAGATACTCACTTCAGTGTGCAGGGTTGTGCACTTATGGACTGTGCCTAACAGCTCTGGACCAAGAACTGTGAAGTGCTCATTAGCAGCAGGCAGGTGGAACAGGATCCAAAGTAAAAGAGGTTGAAACTGAGTAACCACTGAAGACTTTACCATCTTCAGTGTACATCTATGTAAAATAGTAAAAGGTACATGGTACTCCCAGGGCTGAACTCACTTCTATGCACACTTTGCATCTTTACATCGTTCTGTAGGAAAACACATTCTGAGACTTCTGAAGAGGAGAACAATTTTTATGAAATCATTATATCCTGAGTCCACTGATACTAGACAGAAGTAGGAATAATCATGTAATGTGAGGAACTATTCAGCTTATCTAGCAGAGACACAGCATAAAAAATGTTTTGGTTACATTATTTTTATGTTTTAAAATCATTTATCCTTGTCATATAATTTAGAAAATAGGGTTTAATGGCTGTTGGTAATTGCCTGTATGTTCTGGGATCACTATGTGTAGTGTTCAAAATTGATGTTACTAATTAAATAACAGAAACAGGAACCAAGAGTTAATTGCAGTCTGTGCAGGTTGCCCCTCAGGTGTTTTGTGTCACTGGGTAAGTCTCAGCTCATTAGTAGAAACAAAGTCAATAAGTGTTTACAGAGCTGGAAGCAGCTGGAGAATTACAAAATCATTACATCTGATATAAGCTGTGTGCTTGTGAACATGTGCAGTCATGGCCATGGTCCTGCTCCTGATCACCAGCATGAGCAAGACATTAATGAATTGAGAAGTGGTAGAAAATGACAGCATGCATGTAATTCTTTGTGGTGATTATCAAGATAAAAGATACAATAACTGATATTTTACCACCTCCCTGATGTGGCTGTACATCATTCAGTCAGTTCAGAGGTTCAATTGGGATTGTATTCACATAACCCCTTCATGTTTTCCTGGAAGCATTCCATTCATTTGTTTATTAGATGTGAACCCTGGCTCACTTTATGAATCACTCCTTTAAAAAGTACATTTCTTTGCAGGTGAGCTACATATACTGTTCCAGAATTTTTATTACCTTGAGTTTAGTCATATTAAGTACATGATGTTCAGATGAACTTCACCTGAATCACCCAGTGTGTCTCACCTACCTAATTACCCCATGATCCCTGATTCTGAGTTATCTCCAAGCTTCTGCATTATCTTCACATTTCTATATGGCTGTGTGTGACTCAACAGGCCTCTCTCTAATAAGCATGTTGACTGGCACAAAATTGCTACAAGTAGTTTTCTGAAAGAGATCATCTGTTCCAGCAGTTTTGCAGGTTTACCCTTTTGTTTGTGTTTTCAACATCCAGTATGATTACTTCTGGAATTGAATATGTACATCAAATTACTATCACACATAATTTCTTATCCCTCAAAAGATTCCTAGAATCTCCTTCTTTCTTTTCTCTGTAAGTACAAAAATTTTGCCATCTCAATATGTATCCCTGTTGATATTTAAACAAAACACCTCATATATACTTAAGTCTGCTGGCCCTAGAGACCCATTGGTAGTTTTTCTTCCCTTAGGCATTACCAGCCATTCATGTAGCCTTCTTTTTTTTCATATAGACTTTACAGGACATTATGTAAACTTTACAGTATTTATATGGTTATCTAAAGCAATAAGAATTATCCTGCTTTGCAGCAGCATGATTTCTATTATTCTATTTCTAGTCTTTTCACAAACTTTACAGTTTTCTGCACAAGGAAGCACTCTGGGTTTTCATGAATGGGGAATGTCCAGATGTCAGCACTCTCTAGATTTGAGATTCCTGGGGGGCTGGACTGTATTTGTAGCTCACAAAGTATTCTCTGTTTCTCCTGAAGGTTTTTTTTTCCTTTCATTCATGGCAATACTCAGTAGAACCTTTTATAAGCTGTCATGGGCAGACTGTCCTTTCCAGATCTGCAGAATATATAAGACAAGAGCCTTAGGCTGGGGTAGCATTGCCACTGCCATGGTCACTGTTGTCAGAATCCCAAGCACCCTGCAAATGGATTTGCACTGCAGATAGATGTGTAGCCCCAGCTTGAGGTCATATTCATTATAAGACCCTTTAGGAAATGCTGATTTACAGCCTTTTTATGATGAGCAAACTCATGTCCAAAAAAACCCAAATTAAAGGCACTGCAGAAATGCAAATATCACTATGGGTGAGAAATAATGCCTTTCATCAAGTTTACTTAAAGGAATTTGAATGTTTGAGTGTAAAATTCCCATGGGGGACAGAAGCTGATTGATAACAGTAAGTCTGTATTCCCAATTCTCTTTCTGCTTTTCCAAGTTTCTAAGGCTGTTATTGCTTCTTTGTAACAACTCTCATCACATACCTTTATTTCATCTCTGAACCAAGAACGGCACTGCTGCTTCTCTTTACAACCAGATGTAATACTCCTTCAGTCTAAAGTAAACAACTACATCCTCTACTAACAATTAAAGCTCTACATGTGTTCAATTGTACTTCAAGTTGAATACACAGGTGTGCATAAATATCTTAAGGATATGAGCTTAAGAAGTCTCATATATCCAAAGACTCATCTTCCTTAAGGACATAAACTGTCAACTAGCAGCTTCTTTCTTGCATGAAAGATTTGTGAAAAACATCTTTAAATAACAAAAATTGTCGGTTTTCCTATGCAGCTGTCAATTCTACTTTCTTTTACTAAGCCTCCTAAAAATATTAGAATCAAAAAGTTTGAGTCACTGAATAAAGATTTGGAATTTTTACTTATGGAAATGGCAGAATGCTGTTCAAGTTAAAGGTTAAATGAATTTGGACTCCTACAAAATGGAGATATTATTATTTATTCATTTAATTTTGAAAAATATTTTTGAAAATTCATTTTTTATCATTTGTGAGCTGCTCTATGATCTGTATAATCTCTGTATGAATTGCTAGTGCAGAAGACAGAAGAAACAGAATATAGAATTTAAATGAAATTCAGAAACTTCACAGGTGCAAAGTTAGAGCTTGGAATCTCTCATTATAGTCTAATTTTAAAAGACCCATGAATCATAAATATGTTTTCAAATTGTATTAGGTAAAAAAAGACTGTTTAGCTGACATGATGAAGTTTCCCATTTCATTCAGGTTATGCAAATAATTTAAATGCTTGTCTTGTGTTTTGTATATTAGCTATATAATATATTTTGATGTCAATTAACTGTAAAAGTAGTTCTTAATAAAACAGAAGAATCTTTTATGGCATATAACACGTTCTAAAAAAGAAAAGAACATACATTGTTAAGTACAAAGTAAGAGCCCTGGGGTCCCCAGCACAGGAGGGACACCAACCTGTTGGAATGAGTCCAGCAGAGAGCCACCAAATTAATTAAAGGGATTGAGCACCTCTCCTGTGAGGAAAGGCTGAGAGAACTGGGATTGTTCAGCCTGCAAAAGAGAAGGTTTCAGGATGACCTTCCAGTACCTGAAGGGAGCCCACAAAAAGGATGGAGAGAAACATTTTACAAGGGAATGTAGTGACAGGGTAAGGTGGAATGGCTTCAAGCTGAAAGAGAGTAGCTTTAAATTAGATATAAAAAATAAAAACTCTTTTCTGTGAGGCACAGGAACATGTTTCCCAGAGAAACTGCAAATGCCCCATCCTTGGAAATGTTCAAGGAGAGGTTGGATGGGACTCTGAGCAGCCTGTCTCGTGGAAAGTGTCCCTGCTACTACGGACACAATATAACAATGAAGCTGGTAAGGCAGGTTTGTTGGGTTTAGTTCTAACTCCAAGAAAAGGTAAAAGGGGGATTATTTGGCAAACTGAGGAAGAGCCCTGCCAACCCTTAATGACGTTGGCAATCAGATATACCCCATTGGCAGTAACCTACCACATTTTTCATTGAGGTAACCTGATACCCTGCTGCTTGGTAGTGTAGTGATAATTTCTGGATATAGGGCAATTTGCTGTATGCAAAGCCTTGATAGTGAAGTTATGGTAGAGATGGGGCTGAGCCCGTTGCTGTGTGAACACCTCTGATACTCTGCCTTGCCATCCTGTTGGGTGGCGTAGTGGGACTACACCCTCATTTGAGTTGTAGGGTAAGGGCTCTGCTGCACAGGGCTGACAAGAGAGGGGATGAATGGATATAATGTATACATTTGGGCTGCTGCACCACACTGTGATATCTCTGTCTTTTGGAGGAGTAAAAGATGGGACATGAAAGCTGTCCAAAATACATGATTTGCCAGCATGGTGTGAAGAGAAGATAAAACACAGCAGGGAAGTGGGAAGTGAGGATAGAGCAGGAAATAAAGCTCTTTAAAGCTCTCCAGTAAATTCACATCTGCATCTTTGAAAATACATGTTTAATCCAAGATGGATTGGATCCATTGAGTTTGTTCCTGTGCACTGACCAGAGGCTGTGCAGGCCTGGCACATCTGTGCTCTGCTGTGTGCAGCCAGTGTCTCTCTGGAAGTCACGAGTTTCAGTGGGACAATATTCATGGGTTTTCTTCCTGGAAACCTTTGCTGATTAGGACCATTTATAAAATGAATTTCTGTCTTATCATAGCAAACAGGAACAAGATCCTTAAAGGGTAGATCATTGAGGTATTTTTTCAAAACAAGCTAAAGATCAATTAGACATTATGTATAAAAAACCTGACAACAATAACCATAGTCTGCAATGAAATTCCTGTCTTTCTGTGCATGATACGGTGAAAAAAGGTGTAGCACGAATATACAAATATATATACATATACAATATGTATATACAAATATACAAAATATATATATATATATACACACAAATATACAAATTTAAGTAATGTTCTTCCACTTTTCCTGAGGCTTTGTAGCTTTTTGTCTCATTTGGGTTCTCCATTTAACTTCTGG
>VZRX01023321.1:56876-150654 GCA_013398075.1 Notiomystis cincta | reverse complement strand
AAGAAAAGAAAAGAAAAGAAAAGAAAAGAAAAGAAAAGAAAAGAAAAGAAAAGAAAAAAGAAAAGAAAAGAGAAAAAGGAAAGGAGTCAGAAATCTTGTCCTGTACTGGGACATTTGGGTCACAGTGTTTGGATAGTATTATCAAAGCCAGAAACCTGCTAGTCAAAAATATAGTATTGTTATTAATAGGAATTGTTGAGGTAAAACTCTCCTTATATATTTGAAGATTTGGTGTTAGTGTTTTTGCTTCACCTGTGCCTCCTCTCTTTAGTACTAGACAGAAGAGGAAAATCCAGTCTGCCCAGCTGATCATGAGAAAGGGAATTTGTACCTAAAAGCTTCTGAAATACATTCAGTATTAGCATCTTCAGAAGGTCAAAGATCCTGAGACAGTTGCCAGAATCATGAGATTGTCTTTTCATCTGCTTTCTTTTCTCTGAACTTATAGTGATAGTTTTGCTAAAGCTAGGGACAAAATGACGTGTTCAGTCTTATGATTCCATCAGTCATGTGATTCCATGATAGAATAAAACCCTAAGTAATTCAAGTTTTATCTAAGACAAAATTTGCAGGCCCCCAAGGGTTTTCCTTCATTTTGCTTGACTTTCTTTAAAGTGCAAAATGGTAAAAGGAATATGAGTCTGGAACTACAAGATTGTCCTGTGTTGTCTGTCCTTGGTTCCTGTTGATTTGGAGTGCTAAAGTAGGAAGGGTAAAATCAGTGATACAAGTTTTTATTTCAATAATTTGTGATTATGGTGATGATAATGTCTATACACAGACTTCTTTGGGCTAAAAGGCTGGAAGCAGATAAGGATCCAAAACATACTGATGAATTGCATCATGCTAAACAGCCCTTGTTATTGGACATTTGTCTCCTGAAAATGGGATTCTGATCTCTAAAGAGTGAAGGCTAAGAATCACTTCTTACTCTCAAAGTCTTAATCCAGACTGCCCTGGGACATGAGCCTTATTCAGGAATCTCACAAGAACAGCCATTTATGTAAATACCTCAATTCCAGTTGAGTCAAATGTATTTTAAGACTTTTTTTTTTCGCCCCTGGTGTATTTCCAATTTTCTTCTTCCTGTGTCCAGGAGCTGCAGAGAATGATGATTATGAGAAAAATGGGAAAGCTTTTGCCTCTTTTTATAACATTCCCATTACATCTGAGTTCAGGTAGATTTTGTTCATGTGAAGTTAGCAATAAAAATTATCTCTGAAAATAAATGCATGAGAACGCTAGGATGTCAGCAGTACTGAAATCTTTGATTTTCAAAGCAGAGAGAGAGATTATGGACAAGAGTAAGTCAGTGGGAGTCTTGGCCACGTCAGTTCTTGAAAGATGTGGAAGTTGCTGTTTGTCTTAGGTTTCTATTTCTGTTCTTCATTCGTTTGTAAGCTTATATATATCTTTATATCCATGCTTGCTAAAGACTAAATTTAAAATGCTAAAGATAAAAAGAAAATGATGATTTTCGGGTGAGGTTTCATGTCTGCCATTTTTTTCTAGAAGACATTTTGATTGTCTTTTGTATTAAGGACCATTTTACAAAGTTGTACTTAGAATTCAAACTTCACTAAAGATCATTTAGAAGAAAAATAGCTGAAATGAGGGTTTTACAAAAAGAGCAGGAAGAAACAATACTGGATTTCTGGCATTTAGAACTTTACACAGGCTCTACCTAGAGATTTAATAATTGGACAGAATTAATAGCTGAAATGAGAGTTTTACAAAAAGAGCAGAAGAAACAGTATTGGGGTTTCTGACATTTAGAACTTTACACTGGCTTTACCTAGAAGTTTAGTAGTTGGACAAAAAACCCAAACATTCTGAAGTGCTGTGCTGAACAGACTCAAAAGTATCTGTTTGCTCTGAGGATTACAGCTGGCTTTGGGATGATGAAATAGGATGTGACTGGTGCAATCATGCTGTGCATAAAAGTTGTACTGGACATAATAGCACCGTGAATTTCTTTTGCAATGCAGGGAATAATTTTTTTGCCAATATTGAATAAGGACAGATAGGACAATTTTATGGAGCTCATTATACATGCCTCTCAAAGAACAAAAAGGTTGAAATAATGTTCAGCTGAGCTCTCCCAGCTCTCCTTGTGTTTCCAAATCTCTGCATTGTCTTGTGCTTTTCCAACATCTTGTCCTTTGCAACTGTCTACCATAAGGAAGGACGGCAGGGAGAGGTGGATGGATGCAGGAAAAAGCCTAGAAGACTATCACAGCTTTGAAATGAACTTCAACTGTTATTTTAAGAAAACTGAAATACTTTGTGATTAAGAAAATCCCAGTCCTTGAAGAAATGCAGCTCGAAATTAAACAAAAGACAGGAAGTAGCTGTTGGGGGCAACATTAAAATTTTCTGTGAAAGAAGCTGAAAAGTTCTATTCTACATAGAATGGGCCTCTGCCTTACTAAAATATAAAAAAATCTCATGAAGAGTCAAATTCTATTATTCCCATTTATAGGGATAGAACTAGAACATAGAAGCAGTGTGTAACTGAGGCAGACTTGCTAAGGCCAGAGGCAGAGCAACATTTCAGCCTCTCATCTGTGCTAGTAATCAATTGGCAGTAATGCTAGTGCTCCCTGTTTAATATTTTTAAAAATAGCTGTAGTATCATTGTGACTGATTTTTATATAAAGGAATAATATACTTACACACTCAGGAGAAAATAATTTCCTTCCATCATTAGGTGCTTAAGTTTCACAAAGTGGTGAAGCACAAAGATCCTTCTGTCCCAAAGAACCTCTAGAAAACCTGCCATGAAGAACAAGAGAACCACTGCAACCTCCTGCTCCTCTCCTTTCCCTTTCCAATGGGCTCCCACTGTACAGAGACCTGCTGGCATTGGTATTATTTAATGATGAGGCTGCATCAAGCTTGTGTCTCATTGACAGTAGATAACTTTTCCTTCTCTTCTCCATTTAGGATATGGGATTCTGCAACCCTCTTACTTAGGAAAGGTCTTACTGACTTTACTGGGCTCTGAGTAAGGTTACTCCCCTGCTGAGGTGTAGGTGCTGTGGGATGGTAGTTTCTCAAAATCTACAGTGCATTAGGTGTTTTGAACCTAGGCATGCTTTCTGACTTCCAAATACATAATTAATGTATTAATATATTAATGACACCACAGGGAAGAGGTAAAGGGAACTGAGTATCATGGGCATTGTGAGGACAGTTTAAGGTATGGTTTCAGACTGTCACCCCACTACCTCACATTGTGGTACAGGAATGACCCACACAACTCAGAAGCCAGGAGAGTGAAATAATCTACCTTCTGAGATTTCCTTTGGAATAAAGAGGACTATCCTGTGTCTTATTAGATGTGATCATTAAATCCTCATTACCTTGTGACACCACACTGAAAGAGCTGTCTCTTATGTTTTTTAGAGACTGAAAGCCCAGAGTTTAATGCAAGACATAGGACTGATAGAAATCAAAGTGACCTTTTGAAGACAGGCATTAAGAAACCTTATCCTTAGTAGGCTGAATTTCATTCTCATACACTTTGATCATCAGTGAAGGTCGTAGAGTTTTCCTATAGCTGACTGACTCACTGCCCAAGTGCATGTAAGCTCAGTGAGGGAATTGAGAGAATCATGGCCAAGAGCCAGACCTCACAGATGGAACGTTTCTCACTCTTGTGTTGATGCTTCCTACAGAATTGATCAAATCATCCCCAAATCAGCTGATCTCATTTGAGAAATTAGTTCTTCTCTCTGGAAAAAGAAGTGTAAATCTGTCATACAGCTGAGGCAAACCAGTTTGGTCATATCACCCACTCACCTCCAGGGCAGTTTTGCCAGTCTGAGCAGTGTATGCCAGTGGAGTGCCCTGGCATCACCTCAACAGCTGGCATGATGTTTTCAGCCTCTGTGATGCAGCAGTCTCAGGATCATCTTCAGCTGGTACCTACCAGTGCAAACAGGACTTGAATGAAAGCCAGTTTCTAGCCCAGGATGATGGGCAGCACTCAAACCTTGCAACAGCAGACTGAGAACATTCTTCTGGTGTTGCACTGGTGTTCATCTTAGTTTCTCATAGTTAGAGGTATGATAGTCAACTGTGTGACAAGACTTTTAGTATGTCTTCTGTACTTTCCAGGGATGCAAGTGACTTTCAATGTCCATTTAAGCATTCAGCCCTATTCCTACCTCATGTGCAGTCTTTGGCCTCTGCACCTTCCTGTGGTATAAAAGTCTGTGAATTAATCACAGAGTGAGAAAGACTGCTTCAATTTATACATTTTCACTTTCTCATATTTTAATGAACATTCACTTGAAAATCAGCTTGAGGGGAGAACATACAGCTATGTGGATTAATTGGATTAACCCTATATTTCTCATCAGTGCTACTTCTGTCTTTGATTTATTTCAGAGAGCTCATAACATACATAAATATTTAAATGTATATGCCTTCATGAAAAATTGATCAAGAGCCAAAATTGCTATTTAATACTATATGAGAAATGCATTATTGCAGGAAATATTATGCTTACTTTAAACAAAAATTTTTCATAACAGGTGTGGGTTGGTTTTTTTCCCTAGCAAAAATGTAAGTGAAATTCTCCATTGTCACATCTTGAAAAGCAACATACAAATATACCAAACTTCCCTGGACTACTCAGGACTGAAGGAATCAAAGTAACCTATTCCTATCACTTTTTCCTAATATTTATACAGAACTTACTTAGAGCTCTATTTTCTCATCACCCAAATACTACTGGACAAGCATTTATATTTTTGCAGTCTGCATGTGAAATTTGGGATTGTTTGGCAGATTTGCATATTCTGCAGCCTCAGTGTCTCCTCATTAGAAAATGGATGACTTAAACAGAAGCATGTTCCAGGTCAAGAGTGTTTCTCATTGCTTTTCACTGGTTCTTATAAACTTAAATATATGCCTGTAATTTTTCTACTACTACTGGTGATTTTCACTACATGTTATTCAGTAATTGCTCCCTGACATTGGAAGTATTTAAATTTCCCAAGATTTATATTTCTAGTCATACCATGTATTAGCAGAAATATATCACATATGAAAGTTTGAGTAGGTCACTGCAGACAACTGCTGATACTTAGAAATATGAAGCTACTTTAATTAATCACTAAGAATAATTAATTTTATACTCATGAGAATTTTATTAGTTTACAGACATAATTCAAAGTTTAAGGTAGACCTCGTAAAAGGGCAGGTCTTTCCTCTTGGAAAAAATCATATAATAGTGAGAGAGGTAAATGGGAGAGGAGTGAAAACACCTGAGATATCACTTTGGCAGAGGGCAAAGTCCCTTTGGGTGGCACTTGGCAAAATGCCTTTTTGTAGTTGCATAATGCTGCTAGGGATATACAGCCTCCCATGTGATCCATGGTCTACATGAGAGCAAAAGTGACATGTGACACATGACTCACATAATTTTAGAAAGCCAAAATCTTCTGTGGATGTGTATCAGGCACCTGAGCCAGCCAGAGGGGCTCACCTGATGCCCAGTGCAGCTGTAATCTCAAATATTGAACAGCGAAAGGAAGGAAAATCTAATGTGTTTAGGGGGAGAAAAAGAAGGGAAATTTTCACAATTTTTTGTCATATTTCTTGTAGTCCTGCACCAAAACTGTACAAATACATCTGCAACACTTTCAGCTTCCCTCCTGATAAATACATCCTTATTTTGGTTGTACAGCTGAGGCTGTCTGATGAGGATGACAGGATGAAACGCTGTGACACTAATGAACTCTGGACACTTACTGTGCAGGCAGCAGATCAGGGTGCTCAGATAGAGAGACCCACAGCTTGGCCATAGTGCAATATTTGCTTTAGTGCAGAAAACCCTCCCATTTTATAGCATTTTTGTTGGTTTTTAAAACAACTTATATAAATAACTGGAACATAGGCGAATAAGACAACTCTTTTCTAAGCTTTCTCATTTGTTTGGCTTAACTAAATAAGGGTGTTTATTTATTTTTTTTTTAGCACAAAAGAAAACTCACTACCCAGCCACCCTTAAGTGTGTAGAATTCCTAGCATTTATAATTTGTTGATTTAGTTTTCATCTTTTTCCGTGAAAGTGTTGTTAAGATGTATACTTTCACCTTTAATCTTTGTCCTCGATTATTTTTGTCCTGTATAATCAGTTTAGCTGAAGGTTTGAGAAAACATCTGGATTGGAAGGAGTTTTGGGGGGGAGAAACAATGCATAGAAATGGAATCATATATTTGAAGCTCATTGCAGAAAGGATATAATTGATGATAAAGAAAATGTAAGAAAGAGATGCTTCTCTGAATTTTTCTTGAGAAACAGAACTTGACCTGGCAAATTACGGTTTATTTTAATATCCTAAAAATGTTATTTCAGGCTCTGTGTTACACATTCCCTTTCATGTTAGGGATTTTTTTGTCCCTTTAAGATGAAGATCTTTATTAAAAAGCCCCTGTGGGATGTCAGTTGTGAATGGTCTTTGGTGGGTTTCTGTGCTGAGTTTCCCTTTCTGGAACTCTTGTCTTCCCAAATTTCCCACTACAGGCAGAAAACTCCTTCCCTTCAAACTACCGTTTTTACTTGGATCAGAGAAACCTGGAAACTGTCGCTACAGTTGCAATATCCAGGTGGGAATTGCTCAGGAAAATGAGCCGTCCAGGGCGTTCGCCTCTGGGCTCAACAAGTCGCTATTGCCAACAGAGGCAGCGGATTCAAAATTATAACCTCCTTGGGGAGGTGGTTGCAATCCATGATAAACACTGCAGATGAGCAAAGGCAAAGGATTAGTGCTGTCTTACTGGGATGTTTCAGCCCTTTCTTTTCCAAAGCAAAAGGAGCAGCTAGAGGAACACAGTAAGACTTAACTTGTGTATCTTATGTTAATGCTTTGTTTTATTGATTTAGATGGATTACTTTACAGTAATCGCTTTTTTTTTTTTTGCAGGTGCTTTTAGAACTCATAAGGATTTCAATTTTGTAATTATAACCTGTAAATGGATGGTCAGGTTTCCATTGGAGGAGTGATTCTCTTAATAATGACACTTTATATTGTTTGTCTAATGTACAGGTATTATTGCATTTGTACTTCATCCATTAGCAGTTTCCTATCCTAATCTCTTTGTGGACTACAGTCAAAACAGTATCTAGGCAAGCCATCAGAATGGCACAATAACATTAAAATATTTAAATTTTAATAACGTTTTGAAAATTTTCTGACAGACACAAGACTTTTTTTCTTTCTCTTTTCTGTATTCCTTCTTTTTCTTTTTTTCCCCTCTGACTAACTTTTTTCAACAAAAACTGTTATACTTTAGAATTTGTGGAAAGGCAATTTTGCACTAGACCCTCAGGTCAGACTTAAATTTCAGTGGCCTTTAGGAGGCACATGCCAGAGTCGAGAATATAATGCCCCCAAGTGTTGCCTTCATCCCAGAGCAGTCTGAGAAGGTTGTTGTAATTGAGGAGACCCACTATCTGCGCTGAATAGACATAAATTAGCTGTGATCTTGTCAGAAGGAACTTGGGAAAAGACTGTAATCTTGCCCTGTTCCCATCATTTAGCATAAGTGCCCAGAGTTGGCCACAGGATAATGAACTTGATACATCTCCAATCCAGTCCATTTCTACTTTATGCTTTTATGAATACAGTATCAAAAGACTAATAGAGAGCACAGAGCACATTTGTGATGTTCTCCTCACTCTAAAGCAGGTGCTCTTGGGATTCCATCAAGCATTTATGTAAATTACCTTTCCTTGATTGAATTAGAAATTCCATTCCTAAAGTGACAGATTCTGGATTGCTTACTTTCCTTATGACAGGAAGAGTCAAATGCACTCCCTTGTGCTGTTTGATGTAGAAAAAGGAGACCTGTAATACTCTTACTTAATTTTTGCTATATTTGCCAAGGAACTAAGATTCACACTGACAGCAGGAAATGAGAAGCAGATCCCTTCAACAGACAGCAAAGCAAGGTTCTTATGATAAATGTGAGATGCTTTTTCCTCAGATAATTCTTGGGGTTTTTTTGGATGAATAGTCACCAAAAAAAAAAAGTTTATAGCTGCACAAGATGCATCCTGAGATAAGGCTTAAGGGCAAATTTCTTCCCACCCACCTAGGAGGTTTTCTAAAAGAGTCCTGTAATCTGGCTGCAAGGCCAGGTGAGATTTTTAAGCAGGCTGACAGAGTGCTGGGGTCTTCAGGCTTTCCCCAGGACCACAAAGGACAATGTAGCTGTTACAGAGACACACGCACACTGCAGCCTTGGATGAGTATTTCTTAAAGGACCCAGTGGACCGAATTCAGACATGGTAGGCAGAAATGCGACTCTCCTGAAGATAATGGACTTTTGCCACATTTTACTGTCCCTGGATATGATGAACCACAATCCCAGCATACTAAATCTATGAGAATTTATTACCTCCTTATAGGCTCTTTAATGTCTTTTATTTCCTCTGAAGCTAGATATTTTTCTGGCTGTTTCATTTTCGTGTCTTCATCACTGAGGTCTTAATACGCTATTTAACAATATCTCTATTAATGTGTTATGATACCTGGCTCAAGTATGTTTAAATGAATGTATTTTGATTTTATGCCTGCTAATTTTGCTCAGTAACAACAGTTATTATTATCCACATAACTCAGGGTCACCAGCTGAGACACTCTTTATGCTATCCTAATGGATCTTTAGGGGCCCTCATGTCAGTCTGTCTATTTCAGCAGCAACTGCCTTTCTCATTTACTCAAGATCTTCAGGCCATGCTGTCTCACTGTAGTGACCTCTTCAAAGCTCCAAAACAATTCTTTTCAGGTGTTCCATGAGTCAGTCTGGGGTACAGAAGAAAAATTGTTCACATGTGTTAACTTCCATATATCCCCTCTCAAGACTTCTCTGTTTCAGTAATAAAGTTGGAGCAGTGTTGTAACCACTGAGGATATCTGTCTAATTCAAGAAGAAGCAAAGAGAAGCTTTTGCATTTTGAAAATGCCAAGGTAGAAAGGGTCTTTTAAGTGGAAGGATCTTATAATACTTCCAGTTGAATTAAAAACCCCTTGTGTGGTAAGAGCAGATCTCATTCATCAAGACCCAACAATCCCAGTAGTGTAAAAAAAAATGAGAAGAAGGGAGGAAAAGAAGGAAAAACACTCACTAATGACAGAAAAAATTAAATTGATAGTGGAAAAGGGAAGTAAATATTTTATGGTTTTACATTAGAGCTTATAAATACTGATGAAGAAAAACAGTCAAAATGTGTGATGTTTTTCTTTAAATGTTTTCTTTGTTTCTGAACCATAACCACATTCCCAGTGTGATATCTGATCCACAGATATTTAATTCTCTTTATGCAGCTCTGGTTAGGAAGGAAGAATATTTGCTTGGTTCCTCAGAGCATCAAGCTGGCCTATGGCTCTAAACAGGAAATTTAAAATTTAAAAGGAAATCTTTTTCATCTCAAGTCAACTGGCTCAGGCAGAACATAGTAACTTCCTAAGTCAGAAGTTGCCAGAAGCATTGAAATTCTTATGTGGCCATGTGACATAGTCATCTTTCTTCTCTACATATTGTCTGCAAAAGGGATATGAAAGCAAAGAAGCGGACCTCAAAGTACCACAGGGAAGTACTGTCTACCAGGCATCATGTGAAGACCCACTATCTGGGGCTTCTTGGACACAGAAGATTTGAACCTAAATTATTTCTTGGTTAAAATTCCACTGACTTCACAAAAAGGTTCTGAACTGGAGAAAACTTCTGAATTTCACTATAATTCTAACACAGGGAAAGAAAATGTTTCAGTGCTATAGTTTGTCTCATCCTGTGACTTGTATGAGGAAGCTTTAGGAAATTCAAGCATGGGGAATGTATCCAGAATGTTTCATTTCTGATCTCAGAAGCTGCTAATCAGAATTAAAATTGTATGATTTCACTATGTCTGACTCATTCTTTACCTTCAGGGAGATATGCTAAGACAATATTCCAAAAGAATCTTCACTGGGCAAATTCAGCATTCCATTCTTTAAGGATGCATTGAATGTTTAATGCTTGACTTTCATTTTTAAGGTAGTAATTGTGTTATCTTTAACACTGTGACTTGTCCAAGGAATTAAGCCAGAATCATCTGGAACCCATTCTGAGTGTACTTGGGTAAAGCTGGTACTTTGCTAATGAATAGCATTTAAGGTACTTAAGTGTACCTTTGGACTTACTATATATTGTGATGAATGTAGATTACACAGATTATTGTTACAGGAAGAAAACCCAACAACAATTAGTGAAAAGCCCCAGAGATCAGTCATCTTGAGAACTAAATGTATTGAGCAAGGAGTTCATTTGAACTGATTTTGTTTTTCAGACACTGCAAATGGATGTAAACAAGCTGAATATCACATTGCTTCGGATATTTCGCCAAGGAGTGGCAGCAGCACTGGGACTGTTGCCTCAGCAAGTTCATATCAACAGACTCATTGTAAGTGCCAAAAGACTGTGTGTATTAAAGTGTACCTGTTTATTTAAATTATCTGAAATTTATTTTCCTGTCACTATGGAAGAGTGCAATTAAATAGGACAGAAAAATACTTATTCCAGTTCTTCAACTGCATACAGTAAGATACATCCCTATTACAAAATTATTTAAATTTTCCTTTGAAAAGACACCATTCTCAGCTAAGCCAGATAAATCTCTTTTTTTGTCCAATTCATAAGCAGATTGCTTATCCCTTAGTTTCATTCCAGTGCAGTTCTTCATCACATTCACACCTTATCCATGTTTTGTTTCTCAAAGGTTCAATAGTAAAGGCTCAAAAAATACACGTGATTCATCTTTTCAGAGGCATCTTCAGGATTTATCCTCAGACTTTCCATTAGTAAATTAAATGTCATCTACAATATTAATATTCATGCTTTGTTATTCTGCTATAATAATCTGTCGTCAGAAATTATCTTGTAGACTACGTTATCATATTGGCAAAAGATGCTGATAAATTTGCTTCTAGCAAAAAAGACTTTTTAAAATCAACTGTAATTGTATGGTTTTTTGTACATGCATACTTAACACTGTTGTCTTTTTATGACAATTTTACCATGAAGCAAGAAAACCGAACACCACATGTGTATTGATAGCCTTCAGTTCACTTTGCAGAGTGAAGAAAAGTTTTTTTATTCTACATTCAAGTTGAATATTAGGGAAGAAAACTGACAGGTTCAGCATAAAAGTATTTTCTGCCTTGAAAGCTTGATAGGATTGTATACATCAAAAAGGATTATAAAACTCCTTCAAGTAATGTCTCTGTGAGAAAAGATCTCACAAAAAATACAGTGAGAAAGATCGATAGAAATGCACTGCAGCCCTTTTCATGTTCTTCAAGGGTCTCACTCATTCATGACAAGCGATGCTAAATTTCCTTTGTCCCCTGCATTGACCAGAATGAAAGGTTTAAAGACATATTCAGAGAAAAGCACAATTAAATGAGAAATGTTTTGGAGTCAGAGATGTGCATTTCAACATACTGAATCACCTAGTAGCTTTCTTACTATGCTCTGCAGAAATTATGTAAATAAACAGAAGAAACATGTTGTTTAATTTCCTACTGGCTCCATTGCTTTTTGCTTTCTCCTCTCATTTGTGATTTAAGGGAAGAGGTAATATAATTTTGCACCTGCATATAGCCCAGAATACAGTAAGTACTATTATTTAATTAGTCTTCTCAACATCTGTAAAGGTTTTCTTATGAGTTAATATTTCATCAATATAAGAGGGCAAGCAAACTTTTCCTCTGTTTACTCTAAAAATCACACACAGTCAAAATTCACAAGGAAGACAAATACATCTTAGGAGACATTATTCCCACCTTTCATCCTTCTAACATGAGAGAGTTCCTCTCACACAGAGTGCTGGCCAGCAAGCAGAGCACATAAAAATGCACCTTGCCTTGTGTCAGTGTAGTCTGAACTACTCATCCAGGCTCCCTGTAAAAGCAGTAGAGAGGATGGTAACTGCAGGAGAAGAGGCTTTGAGATCCATCCCGATTACATTAGGATGGCTTAAATAATTCTCAGAGGTGTCAGTCTCTCTGCTGACTTTGGGAGGTGGACAACTGAAGTGAGGTGAGGTGACTGACTCCCAAGTGAGCAGCTCTCAGAAGTGATCAGGAGTCTGGAGGCCAGGATGTAGATGGGCACAGGAGCAGACAGCCTGCTAACCTTTTGCCTGTAACAACCAACACATTGTGTGCCAGGAAATATTAACTCCCTATTTCCAGTGTCTCCTTAACCTTTCCTGTACATCCTCCTCCCATAAAGGTCCTTTAATGGGCAGAGAAACTCTTAAACAGAGGAGGCACAAGATGCTGGGAATGCTGCATACCCACCAAGCCTTGCCTGGTGCCTGTGACCTGCACACAGCAGCAGTCCCCTTCCCATGTCATAGACTGAGTAGAACCACAGCCTCAAATCAGTTTCTTCAGCTCCCACCAGTAGCCAGTGTCCTCACCATTCTTATTGAGCAGATGGACCAGCAGCACATGTGAGAGTACAGAGGACAGATTTAGGACAAACATGTTTGAAAGAGTGTCTTCCTGTGCAGCTCTGTCTTGAATGCAAGGAGTATTTTATGCAGAGGTATTTTAAGAATAGCAGAAGATGTCTTTTTCTTCTCTTCAGTAGAGATAATGATGCACATTCAAGGCGATGGAAAGCAGGCAGGGGAAATCAGGATTATCCCAGTTTGAACTGATCTCTCCCATCCCATAATGATGAATAACAAATAACTAGACTGGTGAGGTTCTTGCCTGCCCAGGCAGCAAGGCAGGGAGCAGCTCCATGCCTACTTCATGTGTGTGGAATCCCCCAGATCTGGACTCTATTCTGCAGTGTCAGCTAGCTGGCCATAGCCCTGGGGAGCCAGGGTTCCCACAACCTGTTTGGACATCAGAACCGTCTGCAGCACTGGTCTCAGGTGCTGTTCAAGTTTATTACAACAGAGAAACTCTCTTTCCTTTTGCTACCTTGAAACAGAGTGGGCATCACTGACATTTCTAATACAGAACCTCTTAGGCTGCCAGGACTGCATCAAAGACACCGGGGCAAGAATTGATAGTTAGGGAAGCGGACATTCTCAGGTTACCCAGTAAGTGTTAACAAAACTTCCCTGGTCCTCTGTTGTACCATATTAAATTGCACTGCAGTCATCTAAAAGGACTTTATTGTGGTATGTGTCTGCAATGTGTTGACAAGGGGCTAGAAAGTAATGTCCAAATATCACAGCATTATGCTAAGCATTCCTATTTCAGCTCAGCTCAGATGAACTATCTGCTAAAATTCCTGCTGGCACATTGCCATTGACCCTATCACATGGCTTCTCCTATCACTATGTTACATTGATTGTTTAATGATACTAGACTCAGGAAAAGTCTACCTCATCAATAGTGGTAGAGACAAAGCACACATGCCCATGTATAGGATTTGCTTTTTCTTCCACAGTCTGCTGGGATTTACAGAGACAGGGAAAAGGTATGCTCTCCTCACAGAACAGGTTGTAACCTTTTTATTCCATGCCTTTGTCTTTGGAATTATAGTTGCAATCTACAGACAGCAGAGATTATCTAATGTCAGACCCCTCCTATGATTTTTTTTTTTCCCTAGGGGAAGAAGAACTGTGTGGAGCTGTTTGTGTCCCCACTGAACAGGAAGCCAGGAATTTCTGAGGCACTCCCATCTGAAGAAGTGCTGCGTTCCCTTAATATCAACATTTTGCACCAGAGTTTATCCCAGTTTGGAATAACAGAGGTCTCTCCTGAGGTTGGTTATCAATTTTCTAACCTGTATTATTTTGATACAGATTAGGCACTTACATCCTTGGTAGTTTTCTGGCTGAGGTTCTCAAGCATGAGGCAGAACATGTATAGGCTAAAATAGCATCCCTACTACAAGGCAATTATCATAGAATCCTAGAATAGTCTGACTTGGAAAGGACTTTAAAGATCACCTGGTTCCAACCCCTCTATCATGGACTGTTGCACCTTTCACTAGACCAGATTGCTCAGAGCTCTATCCAGCTAGCTCTGTTAAATTACTTTACTAGTGCTTTATTAGGCTATTTACTCTTTAACATTCAGGTCCTCCTCACACAGATGGGCTACCATTGAAATCAGAGTTTAGATCCTAAGCATGCACTAACTGCATTAAAGGAAGTGGACATAAGGAATTCCAGTCTATCGATGGGGGTAGGAAAATATAACAATTTCAGTAGAGATAAATGGAATGCAGTATTAGGTGTCACCATTATTACCAATGTAACTTTTGTCTGACATGATTTTGAAAAACTGAATCTGTACATTACACCCATGTTTCTTTCTATTTTCAGGATTGGTGAGAGATTTCTTTTCTTTACGTGCTCCAAAAAGAGGGTAAAAATAAAACTTACAGCTGTTATTTGTATGACTTCATACAGTTTTTAGGAAAAAAAATTCCATTTCAAAGCAGGGATTGAATTGTCATCTCCACAGCTTGTCTGAGACATTATCAGTAAGATGGACATCTAACTCTGGGCTGCCCATTTAAACTGTGCCCAGAAAGTGAAAGAAAGCAGAAGCCTTAAGGATAAAAAGCCAGTGAGCTCATGGACACGGCCACATCACACTGCATTTTATTTGGAGACTTACCTGAAGCCCTTGCATACATAAAAAGACCCTCAGAATACAGCTGGTGGCCAAACCCCTTCAATCATGTTATCAAGAATCAGGACTTTCAGTGGAAACTCCTAATTTGGCAGAGGAGGTGTCCATGTCCAAAAAAGTGGGAAAAAAGTTAAATACTCTGATGAGCTGTGTTTCCCTCTATGGGTAAAAACTTCCTGGGTTTTTTTATATCCAAAGCTATGTTTGAGACATTGCTGTTTGAGCCATTGGGCTGTTATGCCTACCTGTATTTCTACTGATTAGAAATTGTTTTGCTCATTTTAAATATTCTAACTCTAAGAATCTAGATGTCTTTGTTACAAAAAAATGAAATATAAAACAAGGCCACTTCATGTTCTGCTACAGCAACCTGCCACTATCAAAATTCAGATTCTTGAGTTTTAGCTGTTCTAATACAAAACATAGTAAAGCAGTGGTTTCCAAATGTCAAGTAAAGTCTTTATGTCAACCATCAGCAACCTGAGCTTTAGGTTCCTTTAGGTCAGAATTTCCTTTGTATCTGAAGCACATGAGTCTGACGTTTGGGATAGAGGCAATTATGTGTTCCTAGTACTTCAGTTACAAATAACACTTCAGGTAGACATGGGTCAAGAACCTATCTGAATAACAGATGAACAAAGAAATGTCATCAAGCTATGAAGAGATCCTGGAAAAAAACAAGCACTGAACTCAAGAGCTCATCTTGAGCTAGATACATTTCAGTAATCTGAGTGCTCAGATATTTGTATTTTCTTTCTGGAAAAAAAATCTAGATAATAATTTAGAAAAGGATTATTAGAATGAAAGCTGTGCAGTCTCTAACTCCTAATTATGTTGGAGACACAAGAGATTATTTTAATATTTCAGCTGATAACAGATTATACAGCTAAGGCACTGATCCTGAAAAATAATGCAGCTTTACTTTAATAGGTATTCCTTTTGGATCTCAATAAATGGTTTACATGTGTAAGGTTATACAGAAAACAACATCTGAAAAACAGCAACATACAGTCTTTACTTGGTCAGCTACTAACCATTTATTTTCCCTCAACTTGCTGAAAGAAAAAATTGTTCCAAACAAAGTAAGAGCAAACCAAAAGAAAACAGCAAACCTTTGAAGGAAGGTATAGTTACACAAAGCCTTACGTAACTTTGATGCATTATTTTACCCGCTGTGTGTGTGTACTCCTGAGCTATCAATCCTGATTAAATGATGAGCTAAAATTGTACACTCTTCCACCAGAAATATGACTGCTTCACAGCCAGTAGTGTATGTGCACTACCAGTGTACCTGTGCACAAAGGAAGCGTTACTCTCATCTTTCTGGGTGGGTGGCTGACACAGAGGTGCTGGGGCTGGAATTTGTCTCCTTTTTCAGCTGTATTTCAGTAAGAGCTGCCTAAGGCTTGAAAGTCTGCTGGCTCTGTCTCTATGGTAAACAAAAAGAAATATGTTTGACAGGCAATTCATCCCATCTGTGGGACACCTCTACTGAGCCTTTAAAAAGGTTTAGTGTAAACTAGATCCCCAGAGGGTTAATGCTGTGGGAGATTAGCCTGTCCAAAGAAATTTTACCAAGATTATGTAGGAAAACCCACATGGAAAACTCCTCTGCTCAAAGTCTCAGCCCATAGTATACTATAAACAGCAAAAATCTCAGTGCATGTTGGTACCTGGAACCACATTTCCATTTATTACAGAAATAATTTTCTTGTCCAGATCTGATGATGCATTGATCACTGGTTGATCTATTTTCAAGTAAATTGCCAGTCTCAAAATTGTATCCCAGTTTCTTATTTTGCAGTAACTAAAAGAGAATTTTCCCTGTATGTCTTTGCTGTAGGAACCACTAGAGTACTTTACTGCCTGGTGTAGAATGAGATGCAGACCAGTGGGAATGTGTAAATTTAAAGGAGTCCTTGCCATTTTTAGGGGTCCAGGACAATGTCTATGCCTTCCCTATCTTCTTGCTTTTCCAATGGCTTGTCATAGTTGTAGCATTTGCACTTTTATTGTGGTCTAAAGTTTGTGTCTGAAGTGGGATTTCGGATTGAGTTCTGCTCCATCAGATCTACCACAGTCAGGAGCAGACTTCTCCAGAGGAAAGTACCAAATTGGTGCTTGAGGGTAGGACTAAATTCAGTGATTTAGGCAGTCTATGTTATTATGATGTGGGAATTCTGGCTTCCTAGTATCTTTAAATTGTGCTTGGTTTAAAATAAAATACTGCTGTATTTCAGAATTTACTAGAAGAGAACTTGAAGTGGTTTTGAATGACAAAAGTAACTGAAGTTACAGTGAATAAAATAAGGATTACTATGTTTTGAGAGCTAAGCTGTCAGCTGCAGTTGTCACTGAAGGAGAAATTTCCAGAGTTCATTCCAATATTATGCAATCCCAAAATATACCATTACAGCCTCCTTGCACAAAGAGATTGCCTTTGAAGTACGTGATTATAACATATTAGAGAAGAAATCAAAGGAAGCAATCATGCACTTAAAGTATACAGAAACTGTAAGTTGCTGTAAGGACAAGTGATCAAAACCAGTATCTCAGAAATTACAGCAGCCTGGACTGACAGAGGCACCTGGGAACAAAGCACAGCACAAGGACTTGCTCCTGTGATCAGGCAAGGCAGCTGTAGTTTAACACCTGCACGGCTGCACCCAGAATGCCCAGTAGGAACAAGAGCCCTGCAGGCTGCAGCTGCCAGTGTGGATGTGGAAGCACAGCACTTCATCACACATGTGCTGAAAGTAGAGCTTTTGGGGAGACTTTGTCATGGGAGACATGGATAAGTGGCTATTATCCAGTGTCCTGTGAGCCTGAGAGGTCACACACATTCCTACATGTTTTCACTGGGGGTGGAAGTGATTTCTTGGCAGCTTTTCCTAATGTGCCTTAGCTAACATAATTAAAATAGCAGAAAAAACAAAGCTATTCAGTGTGAACTTCCATGAACTCCTTTTGATCTTGAGTTCTACCCCCAGCTCCCTGTAAGCTTTCCTCTGAGCTCAGAACAACAGCTTGCTGTGCTCTCATTAGTGTTCCAGGCCAAGGGACTAATTGGGGTTAACTGACCCAATTTGCAAATTCACCTGTTTTCCACTGAAAATTTACCTTTTCTGGCAGGTCCTGATACTGCAACAGAGTCCTCCAGTCACAGATTTTACAGTGACTACTTCAGGTCAATGTCTCTCTTGTTATTATCAAAAGCTGGCTGCTCATTTTACTTGCTTGGAGGAATACTCCACTATTTTTCCATAATAAGACCAGAAAAGCCAGAGTGGATTTTTAGTGTCTTTTAAAAAAAAAATTATAAAAATTATTTAGAAAAACCAGATTTGTTCCAGTTCAGCAGATATCCTTGTGTGCAGGCACTCTTCAGTAAGGTTAGTGATTGAATGACATTGTAAGAATACATTTGATTCTTCTGCACATTGAATTAGGCTGAATTCAAATAGTTTAAATTAACCTGGCTCATTCTGCCTGAAAAATTCTCCTTATTAGAGACTCGTTAGGGAATGGAAATACTAGGAAATGATTCCTTCCTCCCTGTTTCCTCTAGGATCCCTGAGCTACTGGAATTCCCTTGCCACTCCGTCTGCTCTGATATTCCAACTTTATTAGCTGCAGATTTTTGCAAATTAGTCTGAGTATATCCTCCAGCCTATTCCTCAAACCTGTCTGAAGGACAAGAATCCTCTCATTTTTGCCTTGCATTTGGCCATCCCATTAGCTTTTTTCCTGGGTGTCAGCTATTTGTAATGAGCATGGCAGTTGCTCTCCCTCTTATCAGTTTTCCCAGACAAAGGAACAAAGTTCTGAATGAGCAGCACTGATGTTTGGAAAAGCAATTCCTTATCGTGGGTGTGAGTTACTGGAGGTCACAGCTTCTTCTTTCATCAGGAAGCAGCTTAAGCAATGATTTTGCTCTCCACCAGTTACATCTGGGTGAGAGGTTTCCTTGAGTAGGTGATGGTTTCAAAGTGTTTCAAAATGGTGTGTCAAGTAAGTTTGTTGTGGTATATGTTTTTCACCCTTTTTACAGCATTTGTTAATATTCTTAGAACATTATTGTTAGAAAGACAAATCAGGCAAAGACATGTTCTGAACACACATAGAACTAGACAGACATCATAGAGATTCATTCTCTTAAAGTCTTTTCTTCTTTTATTCTCTTCATTCTGTTATGCATGTGAAGTGTATTATAAAATATTTTAAAAGTTTTGTGACATTAATGAATTAAAGTTTACTTAAGCCTCTCATCCACTGTGACTAAAAATCCTATTAGCTCTTCATTTACTTTTTAGTGTATTTGTCCTTTCAGAGTGTCCTTACTCACTTACAAAAGGTCAGCATGGCCAATTCTCCTTTAGCTCCTGCTTTTTATCTAAATTTCCTTCTGTGAGATATGAAACACCGGAAAGCCATCAGGTAACCCACTCAGGGTCAAACATTGAGTTTATAGCTAATAGGCCACAGCTGCAGCTGCTGCTGTCACCATGGGATTCCCATGGAGCTCAGCAGGAGTAGTCTTGGATGTGGAGCAGCTGAAGGTTTGGGCTCTGAGCCAGTGTTGGGACCCAAGTCCTGGGCCATGAGCACAGCAGAATGACCTTGCTGTGCTGAAGTAGCAGATTGCACAGAGAGCTGTACCTCACTACAGTGGCAGCAGTGTTTAAATATGTCTAGGAACAATTTTTGCAGAAATATTTGGCGAGATTTCCAGCTTCTCTTTGAAAGCCCTGGCTTTCAAGTTGCTCATTACGCATCAAACTGGTGCTTTATAAGCCTTTTTAAACTGTCAATACCTGCAATATTTTAAGGCCGAGACCATGAAACAATGCATGATTACACACACACACACAAATATACTAATTTTACAAGATTGGTTTCTGTAGTTGTGCTGAAGGATTTCCATTCTGGTCCCCAGGACTATTACTTCCAAAGAAAGCTCTTCTTTATTATGCTTTCAGTTCTAAAGCTGTCAGCTCCCAGTTGCACACAAACATTTCTTTAAGCAAGCGTCTGTAAATTAGCCATGCTACCAAATTCCTCTCTAAATGTTTGCATTTTGTGGCAATTGTATCTGTAAATTGTCTTGCATTGTCCTGACTCTTTTCAAAACAAGCAGCACACAATCCTGTGCTGAAAGGAGGACCATGAAAACTATATTGGGATCCAGCACCTAGCATTTTTTGCCAGCTTGTTCTCTTCCTCAGGCCATAATCTCCCACTCCTCAGGAAGCTTTTCCACATTAATTCATCATCATCCAGACTTCCTGTGTTTGGGGGGTTGAAGAGGCTTGTTTTTGGGAGGCTTTGTCCCTTTGGAAGCCAAAGTTGGCTTGATGCTGTGCAAAAGAGCAGGCTGATGGGTGGCTAAGCAGACCCTGGGGCCTGATGTACCCATGTAAAGTGATAGAGCCTCCCTGCAGTTATACAGGCCCGTTGAGCAGGCACTCATCGTCCTATGGAGGAACTCCTTGCTCTGTGATAAACTGCCAGTCCTCTTACACAACATCCCCAGAGAGGAAAAAAGGCCACACTGGGATGGGAAAAGAACTTAGTAGTTAAACGAGAGGTTTATTTAAGCCCATTAGAGAATATCAGTGAGAAGGAAAAACGAAGACCTTGACCATTTACAATGGAAACCTGAATTTTAGAAAGTTGGTTTCAATCAGTCTGAAAAGACACAAGAAAATAACAGCAAATAGCTGAAAATTGGAAGGGCAATGTGTACTGAACTGTGGTCCCAGAAACATCAGACAATATACTTTATTCTAAATAATATATTGCAGCTAGAGCGAGGGCACGTGTACTTTGTTTCTGCTGCAAAATCTCTATTTTGAAAACATAGTGAAATTCTGGTAATTTAATAGTCCAACCAAGTCCCAATGCTGCAATGAAGCAAAAATAAATGCTTTTACAGTCATTATTATTTCATAATCCCCAGGAGTTCCCCAGGAGTCTGGAAACAGCACAGCTGTTTCAGAAACGTTCTATCAGCAGGAAGCCAGAGATAATGAGATTAAGCATAATCAGGCTTATAGATAGACAGATAATGAGATTATTTTCAGCAAAATCGATATTTTTTACATGTATGTGTGTGTAATCTCGAGGTGACAGTGTGAGGGCTTCCCGGCTCACGAAGGCAAACCAGCAAGTCCCTGTTGCTGCGTGCCAGGTGTAAACACTGGGAAGGCTGGCATGCGGGTACCGGGGCTGGAGATAAGCACTGGGAGAAAGAGGCAGGGCGAGGGCTTCCCAAAGCCCACGCAGGAGCGCAGCCCTTTGACCTGAGGAGCCAGGTGGTTTCCAGGAGAGGCACTGGCTCTTGTTTGCCTTACCTTCGAGCAGCCTGTGATGGAGGATCCTCCCGCAGATCCCCGGCGGCGCTCCGCGGGCCGGGCGTGGGCAGGCGGTGCCCACAGCAGCCTTCGGAGTCGTGCCATGTGCTCTGGAATTGCAGCGCTGACAGACCTGAGGAGAGTGATTAATGCCCAGTGAGAGCTATTTAATCTGCACATGCCACTCTAACTTTTCTCTCTCTCTCTCTCTTTCTGTTTCATTGCTTAAAAAAGAAAAATGTTTTGCAAGGCCAGCATGAAGCAGACAAAATCTGGAGCAAAGAAGGATTTTATGCAGTTGTCATATTTCTCAGCATCTTTGTCATTCTAGTGACGTGTTTAATGGTAAGTTTCCCGTTTACCTTTATTTTGTTTTTTATTTCATGCTTTTCTTAGTCTGAAGGATAGGATCACACATTCTTTACATGATGGGTGTTCTCTCAAGGCTGTTAGAAACTCAACTCCAAGGTAAGAATTGGTCACTCTCATAATGCTGGGAAACCAAAGTTTGAAGAATCAATTTCTTGATGTATTTTTGAATTGAATGAAGAATGTAACTAGAAGGAAGCTGAAGAAATAAATAACAGGTTCTTAAATCTACAGAGTAACTGTGTAGGGACATGAGTGATGACTTCTCAACCTTCTTAGGTCCCAGGATTCCTGAAGTCCTCTTACCTGCCTTTATTTCAATTTTACTGGATAGTAAAAGCAACACCACATTGATAGAATGTTGTCAGTGCACAGTTGTTAGAGTGTGTGTTGGTATTTGTGTATCAAATACACAGATTTTAAACTGAAAAGACTAGTAAGTACATGAAGGAGTGATCATATTTTTGAGCAACTTTGCCATTCACATTGTACGAGTTCAGTGGCCAGGTTTAAGAGCATTAGGCACAATTCTAATATGTTGAATATGAGATTTGCAATGGTCACACAGAGGATGAACAACACTACACCACCACTGACTTTTGTAGGGTATTTTTTGCAGTTTTGTCCAATGTTGTATCTTACATGTTTTCCTTCTTTGAATTGTGTGATACTTCTGCGGTGTACTCATATAAGTGTTAACTGAATTCTCTACAATTATCAGCATTTATGAACACATAGTATCTTGGAGTCTCTTGAGATACTTTGCTCCAAACACATTTAATTTTCTTTAACCACTTACAACCTTAAGACAGAAAACGTGTTTAATCTGAAGTTATTAAAAAATGTTCACACTTATGACAAAATGTTATTTAATCTTTTAAAGTCTCCCTAAGATTTTAAAAACATTTATTTTATCACAGGAAATTGTTGCTTTATTTAATTTCTACCTCCTTGTTGTCTCCATCTCTCCATGCCATTTCACTCAAAAAGAGGAGGGTAGCTCTAGAAATCTGTTCTTCACTACTCTCTTCTTTGGAAAAGAGATATTTTGGTCATTATTGGCTATTTGACTGGAAGGGTATAGAAAATGCTCCTTGTCCTGGTACAATATTTTCATTAATGATCTGGAATGCACAGACAACATTGGAAATAGTAAGCATTCTGTATGATGGTATCAGAATTTCAAATATTTTTAGGGTACCAGAGAAAAGATGAGAAAGAGCAAGAATGCTGCTTGGCAGGGACAAGAGCTCTAATCATGTCCATCAGTACAACGCAGGAAATATGTGGCAAAACAACAGCTCTGTAGGAAAGGTTCCAGCAGTATCACAGAATAGTATCACAGAAGTACATAAGCAGATAAGCAACATCAGTGTTGAAAAAAATACTCTTCTTACCCTGGGATATATAAATGAGGATATGATCTCTAAAGACTGAATTCAGCTCCACTGTGGTAATTATTTGCTTGTAGTATCGTGTCTTACTCATTTTCTACTGTCTCTCTCTACCACATTTGTGGAAAATTTCAGGCAATTATAGGAGGAAGGAGATTGAAGAGTGATCAGAGCCACAGAGCACATGAAATAATTTGGTTTATTTATGACAGGGAAAATGAGCAAGCAGAAATATGATCGTTCTCAAACATGGGAAGATTTCAAAGGCTGTCATAAGGAAGAAGATAATACTTACTCCATTGGGGATTGGAAAAGAAGAAGATTTTTCACAGGGCAGTTTGGCTGACTCATTAGAAAGATCTTTGCTATTGAATTTGTCACTCGACCCTGGATTGCATTGCTTGGGGAAGCTTAGGAGTTATCACCCATTAAAGTTTTAAGCAAACATCAGTCAGAAATAGTTTGGGTGTTGCTGATCTGAAGTTAGGGCAGAGATAAATACTAGTAGACTCCTTCAATTCCTTCAAGATGGAATTGCTAAGATGCTGTGGTCTTTTCTGCAGCTATTCCCCTTTCTGTTGCTCCCAGGTCCAACCTGCATTTTTATGTGTGCTACTGTTTAGACTGTGCAAATGGACATTGTCTCTGATTTTGCCAGGACCTGATAATACATGGGGTATGTGCAATCTGTAAAACTAACAAACAGCTCACACTGGGTTTTGTCCCATTTAATGTGTGTCAGAGTGGCAGATTGGGTTGGTCACTATATTTTTGGCATTTCTGGGTTTTTTGGTTTTTACCTAGAACTCATTAAAACTGTTATAGCCCTTTCTGAGGAAAAGTGTTAGTGATTAGATCAAAAGTGGTTTGTTCAATTTTTTCAATTTTAGCTAGGGCCAAGCTATCTTTTTTTCCTAGGGTCTAATAATAGATGATTAAATAGTACATAAAATTATACTTGTCCACATTTTGGAAGTCAAAACCATAATTCCTTGGGTCTCTGGGGAGTGAAACTATGTCAAAACATATTAGTGGCAAGGAGGTTATGGTGAGCATTGTCATGGCCATGAATATCTGGGTTGTTTATCTGCTGGTTATCAGAAACAAATTAGATGAAAGCTCTCACTGGAGGAAAAGACAGTTAAAATATTTAAAGTCCCTGTTTTATCTTTACTGGTACCAGTGCCCTTGTTTCACAGTAGGGCTGTTTTTTCTACAAAATTATGGCAAAGAGATCTTATCCATGCAATTCTAAACCCTTCTGAATGAACAGATGGTTTACCTAGCTAAGTCCTGTTTAATGTGTGTATTGCTAATGACATTAGGTTAGTTCCCAGCTAAACCTCTAATGCTAATCCTTGAACAAACAAACCCATCAGATATATCCAGTCATCACTGGAAACCTATGGAGTAATAGATCTTGGTGGTAGTGGGGAAACAGCTGTCAAAGAACTTCTGACTTGCAGAGAAGAAAATGCTCCAGTCTAGGTTTTGTCTTACTCAAGGATCCAACTCAAATACTTTACAGGAACAGATAAAGGAAAGTGGAAAGTACAAGGTTATCTGCAGACAACTTCAAAAAACTGTGTAAGTGCCTTACATGTGCACATGCAATATTTACAGTTCTCATGAATTTCATAGGTTGTAAGGCATGTTTTGAAAACGGAACAGCTATGGCTCAGAAATTGTTTTTTGCATTGCCCTCCAAAGAAATGTGTTAAACAGGTGTAACATGGGTACCTCTGGAGTGACATTACTGAGCACAAGCTACATGCCTGCCCTCACCAAGCCAGGGCTCAGCAGCATCAGTTTAGAGTTCAATGGAAGAAGATCAGTACAACTTCTGCTTTTGTTGCACATATCTGATGTCCACATTCATAAGCAATAGGTGCACAAATAATCCTGGTATTACAGTGTGTTCAGAAGTCAATTTCTTGGTGATTGTAAAGCACGCTTTTCTGAACAGATGGTTAAATTACTTCATAGGCCACTCATCACTTCAGCTTTATTCCAGAATAGTTAATGTTTCTCTGAGGACATTGGAGCATATATGCTCCTGGAGGAGTATTTCAGAGTAATAGCAGCCTACTATTACTAAAGTGACCTAGTACAGTTACTCTGTTCAACCATCAGCTCCATGCTGGATGAGTAAGGGCTTTTAAGAACACCTGCTCTAAAAAAAAATTGAGGCTGTTGTAATTAGAGAATTGTACCTGGCTAAGTCATAAACATTTATTTTATTTTGTGCCATTGTCTCTCTTGTGTTAAAATGCTTAAAATTTCTTCTGCAGTTATGCTGTTTATCAGTATTTCCTTCTTTACAATTTCTTATGTAACTAATTTCCATTCTGTGTTATTTGCCCTTTTAATAATACTGCTGCAGGTATTACAAATAAGTACTGACTCACAGTGAGAACTGTTAAAATCCTTACTGCCCACGTGTACGCTCTGCAGTTTATGTAATGGAAATATTTATCTTGTGGGAAATGCTGTGCAGCACAACTTGTGACTTACCTTCTAGGAATGAAAGCCACAGATAGCAGTCTTATCCAGCATTTGCAATACCTTCCTCGCCTTGTTTACCAGGCAATTGAGACTGAGCTGTCCTCTTTATTTCTGTAGGTTCTGTACAGATTAAAGGAGAAGATCCAGTTGTCACTAAGACAAGAGAAGGAAAAGAAGCAGGAGATCCACCTCTCACCCCTTCCCCTGCAGACATCTCAGACTGAGTATAAGACCACCAACAGCATGGTCCAGCCTCAACAGGCTCCAAAAGTTGTCAATGTTGTAGTGGACCCTCAAGGCCAATGTGTTCCTGAGCTCAAACCTCCCCCGTGTGCCAGTCCATCTCCTTTCAGAATGAAACCTGTGGGACTCCAGGAGAGGTAGGATGGTGCCTGGTGTGCTCAGGATTTATTCTGCTTTCTTATATTAATGCATCATTATTTCATTTGTTTCTCTTCTGTCAATGAATGGGAGACTTTGGCATAGGGACATCTGAGAAGTGGGATTTTGGGGTGTTAACATCTATCTCACAGGTATTCTCTTCTTTCCTTTTCTTTACATATGACCAGAGATTCAGGTCATATGAAAAGGTTCAGGTTTGGGCTGAGATTAACTGCATAAATGACATTCTTTCTGCTGATTATAGTCTTCCCATTTCCAACAATTACTTCAAGGAAATATTTTTTTCATTTTCCAGTTTTTTGCCTGTTTTGATCCTGGAGATCCTGGCAGGGAGTTCAAGGGCTGGTTATGTGTTGTCAGCAAAGGAAATTCTCATTCTCAGGGAGTCTCTAGCACCTAGAAAACTTAGAAAGAAGAAATATTTACACCAACATTGCATTTAGCAATCTCATACAGTGTTTCCATTATCACCTTTAGATAAATTTTCTTCTTAAATGCAACTTTCCATGATGGTCAGGATGGATACAGTCCAAAGTCAACAGGCTTTACAAAAAGGAAGAAGTGATGAGTAATGAAACCAACTCTTGTGTGCAATTCCTCAGAAATACTTGGGCACCAAACCTTGCCACTCATTGTACCTTTCAAAAACTGGGCCAATGCTCTTCTTATAAAACTAGTTATTCTTCCCACAGGAGAATGCACACTGACATCTGTCTCTCCTCTGTTAGAAACCTGTATAATTTCTTGTCTGATGGCTGCAGGCTGCTTTCATAAAGCATCAGTGCTCTGAATGGCTCACATAGCATGCAGCTGTGCAAGTGAACTCTCCTGCCCTGGCACAGACGATAAATGAAAGAACAGACGCCACGCGGAGACTGAGCAGAGCCTCATCTGCGAGGACTCTCAGCTGAGCTGTAACCCTGATTCAGCTTGAACCATGGGGATTTCAATGACAGAGATTTTATCAATGGATTTATGACAGACAGAGCTCAGGGAGGGGGATTGATTCTTCTCTGAGTAAAGGAGGCTTAAAGGCAGAGCTGTCATAAAATATGTAGTGATATCACTGCAGGAAAAAAAAAAGGAACGGATGAAGGAAGCAAGTAAATACATTTTGATAGTTTCTCTCATTCCACAAGACCCTAAAAATAAAGCCCACAAGCTTGGGAATCATGTAGCTAGTTTATAGTACTTAGTACCTAACATAGCATATGCAATAGTTGAGAGGGATTTAGGGAAAGGAATTTGTAGAGGGATTTTGTACTTAAGGAGAAGAAACTTTCTGTATATAAGGAGAAGAAACCTTTCCATTTCTCAAACACAGAAAGTAAAAAATATTGATTTAGAATATTAATTTCCACCACAGATAAGAACTCTGCATTTGATTCTCCTAAACCTAATTGCATCCTTTGGAAGGATGAAGTTCTGAGTCAGGTATGACAAAATGGAGAACTGAGATACAAAGAGAAAACTAAACCTGATAGCTGACCAAATAAACCAGACACTTAGGTTATTACTAAGGAAAAGGAAATTGAAGGAATTGAGCACTTCAGTTTCTACCGTAAAAGAATACTAATAAATGGTTGTGAAAAGGTGAAAGCCATTGTGATAACATCCCATTGTGCAGTTCTTTTTGTCATGTTTAACACAGTTAGACTCGATCAGCTCAAGTCCACTTCTAAGAAATGGTAGTTTAAGTTTATTTCAAGCTCAGTGTACAGAGGTCTGGGGATATGAGGGAGAGAACTTTAGGGAATAGTTTATCTTCTGTTCCTCTGACATAAGCAGCTATTATTATACATATTTCTTCTTTATTTACTACAACCTGTACTATGAACAAATTTGTATGCATTCTAACACTCGCAAGCATTGGAAGTAAAAAGTAGTAATGCACTGACACATTCTGCCTCAGATTTTATCTAGTGACTAGGTAAGTGGTCAGTTTAAAACTCTTCTCCACCTTTCTGCCCCAAAAACCCTTGCACTAGGCAGCCTTTGGCCGTCCTCATTACATGTGGGAGAAGTGGACCTTAGCTGAAGATGTCCCTGCTCATTGCAGGGGCATTTGACTAGATGACCTTAGAAGATCCCTTCTAGACCAAACTATTCCATGATTCTCTGCCTGCCTCTCAAGCACTCTTTGCTTTGCACACTAGGTGCTGCTTTGAGGAGCATACCCTTGACAGGACAAGTTTAAACTAAAGGAGGGTAGATTTAGATTAGATTTAAGGAAGAAGTGTTTTTGCAATGAGAATGAAACACTGGCACAGTGTGCCCAGAGAGGCAGCAGATGCCCCATCCCTGGAACATTCATGGTCAGGTTGGACAGGGCTCTGAGCAACCTGATCTAATTGAAGCTGTCTCTGCCCATGGCAGGGGAATGGGACTACGTGACCTTTAAAGGTCCCTTCCAACCCAAACTGTTCTATGATTCTATGATCTAAATGCAAAAATGTAGTGGAAATGAGTTTTCACAAAGCACCACATCAGCCTCTGGCTCTCTGAACTTTTCCATATTTATTTGGAATAGGATTGGCCAGCATAGAGGCAACAAATCGTTAAAGGACTACTGTGCATGGATAAAAATATTTCTGGGAGTTTGTCCAGCTTCTTAAAACGTATTGTGCTTCTGAATACTAGAGCCAAGTCCATGAACATATTTTTCTGTGTATCTGGAGAGATTCTTACTCAGCTATTTCTATAAGACACAGCTTCCCAGCAGATTATTTGCACCATCAAATGTGTGGGACGCCGCGGTTTTTGTGCCACACAGGCACACGCGGATGCGGCTGTGCGAGAGTGCGGGGAGAGTGACACCTAGAGCTGGCAGGCAGCACTGTTATCCTTCAGCTGCAGCCCTTGGAGGAGGCAGGGGGTCACGGTCAGGATGTTAACTGGCCCAGTGGCCGCAGGAGGGATTCTGCTCCCGTGCTCCGCTCTCATGAGACTCAGCTGGAGTACTGCGTTCAGCTCCAGTGCCCCCAGCATGAGAAGGATGTTGACCTGTTAGAGCAAGGAAGGCCATTAAAACCATCAGGGGCTGGAGCACCTCTCCTTTGAAGATGGGCTGAGGGAGTTGGGGTTGTTCAGACTGGAAAAGAGAGAGCTCTGGGGAGACCTTATTGCAGTCTTTTGATACTTGAAGGGGGCGTATGAGAAATATGGGGACAAACTTTCTAGCAGGGGGTGTTGCAGTAGGACAAGGGGTAATGTCTTCAAACTGAAGGAGGCTAGATTTAGATTAGATATAAGGAAGAAGATTTTACAAGAAAGGTGGTAAAACACTGGAATATGTTGCTCAGAGAGGTGGCAGATGCCCTATCCCTGGAAACATTTGAGGTCAGGTTGAATGGGGCTCTGAGCAACCTATTCTAATTGAAGTCCTTATCCATGGAAAGTGAGTGGCACTAGATAACTTTTAAGGGTCTTTTCCAACTCAGACTGTTCTCTTATTCTATGATTTTCCTAGATGCTGATCAGGGATATGTGTCCAGTTTGCAGAGGGTGGTTTGGAAAGGGGTTGAACAGAGCAGAGGGTGGACTGAGGTAAGAGAGCTGTCAGAATAAAGAGGCACTGATCCCTTTCTATTACAATTGCTGAGGCAGGCAAGTGAAGGGCTGTTTCTTCACAGCCTCCTGACATCCTCTGTATCATTTGGTGGAGAATGCTTTGAAGTTGCTCTCTTTTTGTGTTTTCACAACTACTGCTCCTTTGCAGCAAAGACGTTCTCCACTGGCGACCCACGCTGTGCTGTCACTGACCAAAGGAGCAGGAGAGCTGCTTTCTCCTCTGGGTGTTTCAGTGATGAACTGGCACAATATCACCGTGCCAAAGCCTGACTTTGGGATGTAAATAATTTTCTTCTCTTCTGTGAGCACATCTATGAATATTGCATCAGTGTTTACATTTCTACTTAGGCTTTTATAGGTTTATATGAATAATATATACTTTTTCCTTCAGCAGAGTAAAGCTTCCTTTTATTCTGTTTGTTGGCACAAAATTCATCTTGATATGAATGGTCCCGGCCAAAAGCAGAATTTGGTGAAGTGGAATGTGGTACTTTAGATTTTATTCTGACATATCAAGCATTGAAAATTCTTAGTACAAGCAGCAAGTTGTTAAATCACAATCATGATAGATACAAATATTACCACACCAGCACAGTATTACAACTGAATTTACATTTCCTATGGTAGCTGTGAGTGTTATTTGTGACTAACAAATTTCAACTAACTAGTGGACAATATGATGCTTTGTTCAAATGAGCTACAGTGCAACAATACATAGAAGAAAAGAAAATGTGGAAAATGTCTCTTCTACTGTGTGTTGAAAACAAACTGCTTCGGAAAATTTTCTCAAGCATTTGTATTCCATTCTAGCCACAATGACCTAAAACTGGCTATTATATTTTAATAATCAGAGGGGAAAATCACAGCACTGTGTTTTCTTTGTCTGTTACATATTAATCAGAAAATGATTCTGTCTAAAAGGAAGAGCTCCTCACGTTCATGTATCAGGATGCCAGAGGTATACAGGACTCTTATTCAGAACAGATAATATTTTACATGTGCCTTGTGCTATTTTTTTTTTTCTTGGCAAATAAACACAAGAGAATGAAGATTATGATAGAAAAAAAGTCTGGCAAATAAAGCAAAAAGCCGGCAGATAAGTGAAATAATAAACCATTTTTTAAATGTTAAATAAAATAATTATGCAGTGGTATGGAGGCACAGCTGTGACATAGGAAAACAGAAGATACTCTGTGAAAGGGAAGAGCCAGCAAGAGCAAAACTTGGAGGAGAGAGGGCTGCTCATGGGCATCTTTCAACAGACTGTGCAACCAAGTCTGCAACCTCTATAGAAAACCAGTGGGCATCAGAACAGAGAACAGTATGGAGACAATCACCTAAATCAGTCAATTATAGCTCTCTACAAACATAACAGATGAATGAAATTTGGCTTGAAGTCTGACTGTGAGAACTCTGTGTGATGTTACTTTTCCCCACAATGCAGAGCAACACTGTAAAAATACTATGCCACTGTACCCAGTGAGATTTCTCTTACCATCCTGAAGATCCCTGTAAACTGGCAGAAGAATTCTTTCTCCAGTTCTAAGAATTATTCAGTAGACATGCAGTGAGCACAGCTCCCTGTAAGTATAATGAAATAAAGGTTAATACAATGTGCATTATAATGCTAAGTGCTCATCTCTATCCTCTTCCTTATAACACAAGAAAGAGAGATATTCTAGTGGAAGGCAATATATTTTTTCATAATCTAAAAAAAAAAGATTCAGGTACTCCATAGGAGTCTATGGATTATTGGTAAATTTTTAAACAGGAATGTATAAGCAAAAGGTGCACACACAAATAATGAGAGCAATTATTATTCTCTGTCTTCAGCATCCTTCCTCAGAAACATCTTGTATTTTACACCTTTACAAAGAAAATGTTGTGTTATTTGGGCTTCAGGTTTGGAGGTGGAAAAAAATTGCTCTTAATATTGAGAACTATTCTCTTTTATTAGTCATTCTTCATAGACACACAAATTATTAAACTATAGTTTCAGACTCTTGGGCAATTTCTGTACTCTTTCAATTGCCATCTAGATGACAAATACTGTGGATGACAAATACCACAAAAATTAAATCTAATACCTGTTTTCCTCATTTTAGAAAGGCAGTATTCATTAAAATGAATCATTATCTTAACAATACAGTGTACTGAATTAAACCTCATAAGAAACATCAGAGCCAGGGTAAAAAACCTGATGTGCTCTTTTCTTCATTAATATAACCTCAGCTGAACCTCAGGATATCACTGCTCAACCACATCTCTGCTCTGATAGATGAGAAAAATTTCCAACAATTCTCTTTGTTCTGATTTTTAGATCACAGAGCACGGTTGCTGCAAATACAGTTATGGTGTTGCTGGTCCATTATCATTGTGCAAAACTGTTATTGTGAGTAATAATTTCAAGTACTGCTCAGAGGGTAGCACCTTGCAGTTGGGCTACTGTAAACATGCCAGATTTTGTAGTTTATTGTACAGACATGGGAACTTAATATATTTACAGGAAGGAGCCTTGGATTTCCTGGCTAAAATACAGTAGCTTTGCAGAGATTTGGAGGATAAATTTTCCCTATTGTGTGGCGCTGAATATGCTTTCTGCATTCTTAGTTTAAATCGTGGGGATTGTTTTAGGAAAATGTCAGTGTAATTGTTCGAAGCAAAGCTATGTGCCAACACAAAAGTACAAGCTGTGGAATAGTTTTATGGTGATATCCTATCAGAAGGAATTTGCAAAGCACCAGGGACCAGTAAACTGAGCTGAGGTAGGAGGCAGGAATTCTTGTGCTCTGATCTGTGTCTTCTACCAACTCATAAGAGCACTTTGAGCATGGCACATAAATCTCCTCCAGACATATTCCTAACCACTGGATTGAGGATGGCTGGATGTTGTTTCCATCTGAAGAAATGCAGCAAAGATGAGAACCTTAACCTGAGGTGCAGTAAAAGTCTTATTTGCTACTGTTTGTTCACATAATTTAAGAAGAGTGAGAGAATACAATAGCAACCCCTCTCTCACACACACACACTTTCTGAAAGACCTAAAAATGCATTTCTCTCATTTGGCACCTTTATTCCATATGGTCTGTAAGATCATAGAATCATAAAATGGCTTAGATTGAAAAGGGCTTTTAAGAAGATCTAATTCCAGCCCCACTGCCAAGAGCAGGGACACCTTCCATTTGGTCAGGTTGCTCAAAACCCCATCCAACCTGACTATGAACACCTCCAGGGGTGGGGCATCCACTTATAAATTCAGTGTGCCCAGATATACTTATGGCTCTAAGGCTGTGTAGCAGAGATTGGTTTGTGTCCATACTGCTAAGCTCTCTTTGCCTCCCAGGAAGCAGGGACTGGATGCAGACTGCCTCCTGGGAATGGTTTGTGCGTGTGCTCGTTCCCAAACTGTAAATTGCTTTGGAGTGCTCTTGTTGTCAAAGGCTGAAAACAAACCAGGGCTGCAGTGATTGGTGTGTAGCACTGTCATTCAGTGCCTGGGATTGTTTTCCTAGCACTGTGATTTTTTTCCAAGATGTAGCTTGCACATGAAGTGTGCAGTGGGTGTAGCAGCTGATACAAGAGGAGCAGTCCTGATTGTAGGCAGTTGTTTGTGGCCTTTTAGGCAATTCTCTTTTCAGTGCAGGGTCTCCCTGAAGCCCTGCATTGTGGCTTCCCTCCTCCTCAGGCCATCTCAACTGATTGCTGGCACCTGCATTCCGGGTGAAGCGTAAAGGCAAGGATTGTAAATCTGGGCTACTGAGGTGGGAGAAACTACTCTGAGTAATGGGGAACATGAGATGGGATCCAGCTTCGAGGGTCAGTGCCTGAGAGGTCTGTGTTGGCACCTGGATTCATCACTAGAGAGAGAATAATGCTGTGCCTCCAACCTGCATTTGTGGAACATTTCTGTGAGTGCACAGTAACTCTAAAAACTTCCTGCAAGTGCCAGATCTTTGAGTTGCATGAACGTCTGTTCTGTCCAACCCATTACAGACATCTTTGCTTATCTGCAGTGTAGGAAGAGGGCAGGAATGTGAATTGTCCCCCTTCTCTGGAGAGGAAGTGAACTCAGTCACCAGCCTAACAAAGACCCTCTAAACCCCATATTTTAACTATTTTACTCCTGGCTGATTGAGAAGATGTTTTGGTTGTGATTGGAGGTCTTTGAAGCAAAACTCTGTGGGAGTTGTAATCTAAATAAATAAATGCAAATAACCATTGGGTTACCATTGGGTGTACCATTGCCCAAACTCCATTTCCCCATTTCTGTGGCACATCTTAAAATTACCTCAGATTAGTGTGGGTAGATGGTAAGTTTCCACTCCTATTTCCATCTCTGCTTTGAATTGTCCCCATCCCTTTTTTTCTTCCCTTGCAAAAACCTAAGGCTTTCCAAAGCACATGACCCTCACTTTTGGGAGTGGTTAATGTAGGCAAATTAGCCTACCCTTGTTTAGAGATATTCTTCTGATGCAGCTTCATGGCCCTCTGCTCTCATGTACAGGGGAATGCTCTGTTTGGCATATGCAGTCCATATGCAGTCCTCCTCTTGCTTTTGCCTTTACTGTCCTCTGGGGTTTACTCAGGAATTTTATAATAATTTTATTGTATTTCCAGGTCTCTTATCTGGCGTTTATTCTTGTTACTCCAGTTGCTACTGGTTTTAGCTTGTACACAGGAAACCGCAGTGCCAATCAGTGTCGTTCCCAAGGTGACAGGAAACCCTATTTGGTCGGATGTTGATTGTGCTTGTCTTTACGGCTCCACCCATCACATTTTCTTCCTTTTTGGCTTAAGTTAAGACAAATTAATCAGTGGCTGCCATCTGGTAGACAGTTTTGGTGGGTTTGCAGTGATTTGTCCAGCTGATCTTTTGAAAAGTCACACAAGGGAAAATATCCATGTTATTATTTAAGTGCTTCTTGAGCCTGGGATTTACAGGGACTGGTTTTGCCCTGAGCACATGAGTAATTTGTGTGAGTGATCCCCTTGTCTTTTTCAGCATCAGTTTTGGGTCTTAAAATGCTGTTTGGGGATCAGAGGGTTAAACTCTGATGCAGCTTTCCAGTGACTGATTTCCTGAGCTCCTCTCTGCCTCTAATTTGTTTCTGTGCTTGACCATCCAGGCATGGTTTCTGTGACTGCTTCACCAGCTGTCCTAATGTGCAGGCAGAGTGGGACATCTGGGAAAGTGAGAAGATGTGAATTAGCTGGACTGGAATGCTCTGAGCATCTCGTCTCAGCCCTTAGCAGGATGTGTCCATCTGTGACATTTGCAACCTAATATATCACCTTTTCACAATGGTAGGTTGGAAATGCTGTACTAAGGGACAAAGCCAACAGCTTCTTTATGAGATTGGTTTGTAAGCAGGAAGTATCTCCTGAGCCCTTGACTAGTACCCACAAGTACTGGTTTCAGCAAAACAATGTAGAAGGAAGCATCCATATTAAATATACAGAGTTTTGATATTTAAAAGGAAGGTTGATTTTTCACATTTGGATTTTTTACAGAAAAGTTTCCTTGAGTTTCCCCATTAATGTCTGAAAAAGGCTAATGCTTCAAGTTAAAACAAAAATATTCACCTTTCCTCATATTTTGGGATGCGTTTATCTCTGTTCATGACATTTCTTTTACAGGGCAGCCTAAAGCCCAACTAAGTTCAGTTCCCCTTAATTTAAAATGTTAGGAACAGACACAGAAAACAGTTAAAGAAAGAGAAGGAAAAAATCAAAGTGCCTCCAAAACGGCAATGTAAGATACCCAAGTATTTCTTTGAATTGCAATAAGCCATGTGCTGGGCAGTGCTTACATTCAGCTTATCTTGTAGCCAGCAGTTAACAGTCCAGGCCATGAATCTCTTCTTTGAGTACAATCATAATTAATTTTACTTCTCTGCAGTGCTAGAACTCTTCAAAACTATGACAGTTGACTAATTATACTACTTGTTTTTGGAAAAATCTAGTTCTGCTTATTCAACAGAGATCTCTTACACAGTCAGAGCTAGTATGTACAGAAAGCTTAACACTGTTAGCTAGCAGAAATGTCTCCTGTTTGCAAATACACCTTTGCTCCAAGAATACTGGATGTAAATCTGTGGGCCAGAGTATTTCTCAGTTTGCTGGAAATTCTCTTTAGCATTCTCTCAGTACCTGAGAGCTTTGGCCACAGTCAGGATCCCTCTGTGCAAGACTCCATGTGAACACAAAAATGAAATGTTACTCTATCCAAAAGACTTACATTCTAAACATCAGGCAAGGTAGTAAATGCATACAGACAATCAGACGCGCCTCAGGAAACAGAGAAGCAATAGCATCATGGCAGAGATGAGGATGCCCAAAGTATACCATGAGAATGGCTCAGCCAAAGAAATACTGCCCAGAGGCAGAGCTGATTCCATGTGACACTGACATTTCTGCCAGGCTCTTGCTAGAGTTATTTGTCTGCTTTGATACCATCACATCCAAGCTGATGGACCCATTTTGATTAGACTTTGAACCTTAGCTGAGTTTCCAAGACATTTCAGGAACTCTTCTTATGATTTTCCTTTTAAGACAAGTGGGACATTAATTGGTTAAGTGATCCAATATGGTATTGCAAAACAGTGCCTATCTTCATTAAATGCCTTGGCTTTGAACTCTCCATTCATTTCTCTAACCAGGGGAGTCTATAGGAAGCTACAAAAGTGGTATTTCTTTCTGGGACAGGGACTCTCCTTATGTTCTCTATCAAAGAATATACTTTGATGCTTAACAAACAGAGTGTATTGTTCTTAATTTATGGTGTCTATAATTATCCCTGTTATGTTAATATTGTGATTTGATAACAGGACCAAAACAGAACACAGCAACTTCAAATGACCGCTCAAATATGCGATAGGCATCAGAAGGGGAAGTAGTGTATATAATTCCCACACAGAAAAATGTCGTTAAGTACAATGTTTCTCGAGGGAATTCAGTCCCAGTGCTTCAGGATGACCAATGGCAGCTCCCTGGAAAACTGCTGCCTGCGAGAGATGGGGCTGGTGCTGGCCAGGAGGCAGCTGAGTTTTCCCCTCTGCCAGGGCTGACTCTTCTGCTTCCCACCATCCTCTGACAGCGGCATCTCCTGTTTTTGAGATGTCTCAAATCCTTCCTGAGTCATAAAAAATTCCACTGGGAGACTGCTGCATAGTCCAGAGGCTTTCAGTTCCTTTCCCTGGATTTGATAGTGGATCCAAAAGCACAGTCTTACAAGTAGTGAAGCAAAACAATCAGAACAGCAGAAAAGTACACAATGGTTAAAAAATGCAATTTGCATGAGCTTGTTTCACTTCAGACTCTATTTAGCTTGTTTGGCCTCAGTGGATTTGTAGACATATCTGGGAAGAGAGTTTGGCCCACAGAGCACAATACTGAATAGGTTTGCAAAAGAAGGCAGCATTGTGAAAAGCAGAAAGCTGGTGTTGTAATTAATCCTCAAGTTAATCCTGTAGCTACAGAGACTGCATTTGCAATTTACTGATAAGATTATAATAAAATAAATGTTGTCTGCTTCATCACAAGGATTGTCACAAATGTAGATGGTTTAAATACCCTCTAGTCCCCATGTGTAGTGCTCACTATTGCCTGGCTCCCAGCTAGAGAGTTCATCATCCTGGGTCAGTGCAGAGGTCATAAAGTGGGCTAAGAACATTGTCTGAAATAAAAACTACAGAAGGGAACACCAGGCACAAAGATGGGGAAGCACCCTTTGGTTCAGGACATTCCTAAACTACAAGGACATTCCTAAACTACAGATTGCCAGGAGATGGAGAACATACTGAAAATAAGTAACAGTATTAATTGAGTAATCAATAATTCCTGCTTGCTTTGTTCTTGTATTCTTTCCCTAAACCTCTTTCTATTGAAAACAGGATACTGGTCAACCTTTGGCTTTACAGAGTACACCAAATTTATGTTCATATTTCTACATTACTGCCTTCAATGTATGTTAGCCTGACCCATATTACATCATTAGTCATATGAAGCCCTGTGTGCTGAGATAGATGGGGTGGAGGTAAGGTTGGGAGTGATTTCAGTTTATCTTTCAGATATAACTTCTCTCCTTTCTCTTTATATCATAATGAAATGTGCATTTAGAGGAATACTACTTTTGTCAGGATCCTCACTTTCCCCTCCCTTATTCAAATACATAGAAGTGAATTTAAATCAAGCTGTTTAAGTTTCTAAATGCCACGAATCCTTTGCTGATAGAGGACTGTAAATCTGAAGCAACTCTTATTATCTCATTCTGAAATTTTTAATCTGTTCTGACTCATTGATGGTGTGTATGAGAAAGAATAGGTCAGACAGCTTTTGCTCTGGCCTTCATCTCTGGGTGCAGGTACAGATGCATTTCCCTTTGCTAGATCCCTGCCTATACAGCCCCCTATAGGAATGTCTCTAATGAAGGCAGGTGGTCCAGGGCCATGGACTTCAAGGGATCTGCTGAGCTCTGTAGAAAAGAGCTCAATGTCACTTACCTGTCTGTTCCTCATCGGCTGTTCAGCCCTAAATGGGACTGCACAGCTTGGCAATATCTCTTCTAAAGGTCTGTCTAACCCCTGAAGTGCAAGATAAAGTACACCTTGGCATGCAGACATTTGCATCTTAAAAGCATTTAAACACTGCTCTGTTTCAAGTTGCAAGCCTAAGTGGATTTCCTAAACTTTATTTTCAAAGGGAGTGCAGGCACTTTTCACGTTAATATACTTGTTTGAGCAAGCGTTCCCATAGAAAGCAAGGCTGGAAAGCCAGCGATGAAAGTGTATCAAGAAAAAAAAAGCTCAGCTGTGTCCGGTATGGAGACTTGAGGAATGGCAGATCTAAGAACACATACATGAGTTTTGTCTCTAAGAGCTTAAATCCCATCAATTCATTGTACAGCTTAGGCTCATTAGCCACCCTGGGAGTGGAGCTGTGTTCCAAAGGGCACGTGCTGCAAGGATCTGGGCTCTGTGCAGGCAGCCTGGGATGCTTGGTGGGCTGTGTGACCGAGCGGAGCTGTTCTGCGGCCCCTTCGGAAACGTCCGCAGGCGGCGCCGCGCTGTTGAGCAGCATTGCGGGTCCGGAGGTTTGCGTTCGTCAGAAACTGCTGCTGCTGCTCAGTAATTTCTTCAAAGTGCACTAACAATTCATTTGTCTGCTTCGAAATCTTCCGTGTGACACTTGCAGTAGTTTAAAGATAATGAGGACCAAGTCAAATAAACAAGGAATGTGCTTTTTTATTATCTTAAGGTTGACAGGGTGTAGTAAACGCCTCTTTTCCCAGATGTTCCTTCCTGTCTTTCCCAAATGGCAAACTCACCAGGAAAGAACTCATTGTACTGATTAGTCTTCGAGTCACAATAAAAAATAATTTTCTCTTACTGATACTGTCTGAAGATACTGCTCATTTATGTTAAGAATATTCCAGCCCATGCCATTTTCCGGGTCAGCTGGTTTTGGTTAAAGCCTCAAAAGAATATTGGAGGGCATTAATGTGCAAATAGATTATATATATGCTTGTTTGGATGTAAGGGTTGTAGATTATATATTCCTTAAATGAACAGCAGTTTCAGGATGGAAGTAGAATTTGTGCTTAAGAGATTAATTATTATGGAATACATGAAGCTAAATTGACTTACCTAAGGCTCCTCCTATGATAAAAAACAAACCAACATATTTTTTCATCTAAAAGATGAAAAATCTAAGATCCATTATTCATTTATTTAATTATAGACCAACTAAATAGCAGAAAATGTCAGTTAAGTAATCTTAAAAAAACACTTCCTTGAAGCTATTGCTGTAGTGTTGTACCTCTCCATCCTCACTGATTAGATCAGTTTTCCTACATAGGCTGTTCTCTGTATAATGCAGGCAAGCACCCTCTGGGCATGACGTAGTGCTCAGTGAAGAAGTGAGCCTTGCATATTCTGGGAAAAGTAATCTGGTTTTGCAGCTGGATAAGAGATCTAAATTGGCAAGGGTGGTACACAGCTACAGCTCCTCCAAGGTGTCAGAGAGGTACTTTTGAACTGGAAGCATAGAGGGGAAACTTATAAAAGTATGACAAAAATGTTTTGCAAATTGCTTTTCTTCTTAAATTTTAAGCAAAATATACAGCAGACAGAATATGTGGGGGTTTTTTAACAGTCCTTGTTGGCTTACCTCAAATAAACACACTATCTGAGCTCCTCAAATTGTGCATTTATTTAATATGTGCTGCTCTAGCAGTCAGTTATTACTCTCCATTCTCTTTTCCTTTTTCCTATTCTTTTAAGTCCTTTTGCTTATATTTATTGTAGCTTGGTTTAAATTAGCATGTGCATTAATCAGAGAGAGAACAGGTCATCCAGTAAGTTTGTGCAGAGGCCTCTAGTAGGAAATAGAGCAATGCTGCAATGCAAGCAGATAAGAATAGTAATAAACAAGACTGCATTCAATTAAAGCTCTATCATCTAAAGAAAATTAACCACAAATTGGTAAACATTTGTTCAGCTCTTGGAATAAACAGCTCAAATAAGCACAACAAATCAGCATCTTCATTTATTTTTACTTCTGGAAATTTAGCTCAGTTTTCACTCGTGCTGCAGACACATATATGTGACTATGAAGCAGAAACAGAGCTTTATGTTGCCATTCAAATTTTATTGAAGAGATAAGTTTGCGTGACAAAATGCAATTTGATTGTAGAAATAATCTACAGGAAAAGATGGGAGGCTGTTTGAGCTTTGCATTTTTGAACAGTCAGTTCCCGCAGCTGAGCAGCATTGCCTTATCGAGGGCAGAACAGGAGTGAATTGGCAGAACATTAGAAAGCCTGATTAAAAGAGGGAAAGTTGAAACTACACTCATGTCAGCTGTTTTCCTCTACAGGATATTGAGCCATTCCTGTCCTAACCAGATACTGATTGCTTAAAACTTAATCCAGAAGTACTTGTCAAAACCGTTTCCTCAGCTCGTTTTGACCTGCTGAGCTGTGAGTAGATCCTGAGAATTGTTTGCAATTTAGCACTAGGTGGATTGGCCTGCTCTCGCTCCTGGCTGTGGGAACGAGATCAGACCCTCTGGAGAGAACATGAAATGCCTCCAGTTTTCAAAAAAGCTATTTAAACTTCATAGTTGAGGCTCCAGATCAGTTTCTGTGGACTCAGGGAGAGACGGAATATGCTGCCAGGAGATTTCTTGTAGCTGGGAGGCCACAGAGGATTGGAAGTCTTGACTCACACCAGCCATATATCCCTCTTCTTTCCGTAGATACAGAGCTCACTGTCATTGTTTCCAGACTCCTCCCTCAGACTCAGAAAGCATCAGTGTTTAGAGTGACAAATAGGGAAAAATAAAAGTACAACACTGGAATACTGGGAGGACAGCTGTGTGACAGGGCAAACATGACCAGAAATAGCAAGATATTCTTCCCAATAAGATGCATACTTCATATTATTGCCTTTCTTTGAGTTCTGAGCTTAAATATATTCCATCTGTGGCTTTCAGGTGATAGGTATTAGCTTCAGTGTCCTTATTAAACAGTACTTTGGATGTTACTTTAAAACTTTTTAAAGTATATTTTACTTCCAATGAGAGTCATCTCTTAACCTTCTCAGGACTGTCTGTAATGGATATTATAAATCTTCATTTGTGAAGGAATGTCTCAGTTGTTTATTAGATGATACATATTATTACTTGCCCAAGGCAGGAAGAAAACAGCAATATCTTCAGTCATTTGAAAAGATTATTTTGACTTCTCTATACTTCTTCTTTTCCACTTTTCCTTTTTTCAACACTGATTTTTCTTGACGAAGTCACAGTTTCCTATTTTTATTTATTTTCTATTGGTATAGAGGATTAATAACAATACTAAGTCCTTTTCTAATTTACTGTACTTTTCAAACTTCGCTAGAGTTTTACATATCACATTAGTTCATCTCCATGACCATGGTTTCTTGCAGCTATTTTGCTAAAAGCAGAAATAAAGCTGTAGAGAACTGTATTTTTCCCATTGTTCTTTTTTCCAAATATACTTTTTTTCCTTTGAATTGCTCTACAGAAACATAAAACTAGATATGCAGGTGAAGTCTGGCAGCAGTAAGGGAGTAAGTGCTGGGAAGCATGTGCCAGTGCAATTACAGCAGAGCAAACCCCACCTGCATTCAGTGCATTTGCTGATGAGATGGACCTGCAGGTGAGAGACTCAGGACCCATGTCTAGGCCTACTCTGTGGGCACCAGTGGAACAAAAGGCACAGGGGAATTGTATTTTCCCTTCAGTAAAACACAGGAAGAGCAGCCCTGTGGAATGTTCCCTGGTACAAGTGGGATCTGAGGACCCAAAGCTCTCCCTGGCAACTGCATCCAGCTGCACTCTTGATGCCAATGAATGTCTTTCTCCACCCACACACCTGAGCCAGCTGCCTCCTGAGCTGCACAGCAGCTTGGCTGAGGGGTGGAGGAGCAAGGGCACAGGAGGAAGCTCCTCCCGTGTCTGCAGTTCTGGGGTCAGTGGGCAATGGCTCCTAGAGGGCAGTAGCCATCACTGCTGCTTCCAGAACCACTAGGGAGAATGAGAGGCCAAGGCTCAGGAATCTGGGCCTTGCATTTTTCAGGAGTGCTGAATAAACATGGCAATGAGTATTTAAAGAAATTATTCACCTTAAATAAACAACTGGGAAAACGTGTCGGGCAATTGGATTTTCATAATCAACATCTATGGCTTAATTTTCGGAAGGGAAGACCTGGAAATGACCTCACTAATGATTAATAGGGCTTTAGTAACCTGCTGGCCCTCCAAGGTGGACAGGTGGAGCTTCCTTTTGAGAAATTTCAAACAAACATTGCTTCTTTAAATTTTTATTTTATCATGCCTTGTAATAAAATCTCCTTCTATAAATGTGTTATTTAAAATACTCCAGTGAATTCTCATCGGTGGACTTGTTCCTATTTTCCAACTGAAAGGAGATCTGTGAGTATGTAGTAAGACCCCCCTCTGGGATTCCAGACAATACACAGACACAAGTGGTTTCCTGATTGCACTTATTCACGTACCCAGTGATGAGGTGGCTGTCCCAGCTGGTGGAACTTCGGAAGAGTTACTCTCCTGACAATTTTGATATAATGTTGTCACGAATGTTAGTTAACAATTCCTCAGATTCCTCGCATGGTGCTCTTCCCTGTCAAGGCACAACCTGGAGAGGATGCTGGGGCAGGTGTATCATGACAAAATCTTCTCTTATTTGGCCCAGACTATTCACAGGGGGAACATAAAGATTAGAAAGTTATTTTAAAGGTTAAAAAAAATCTTGACCAGGGGAAATAGGGGAAAACCCATGTGTATGTGTCCCTTACTCTAATTTGAAGTGGAAAAATACCAGTCAGGAGATATACACACACACATACATACATACATATATATATATATATAAAATGTATCTCCAAGTAAAATGAGCTGTCTGACTTGAAGTGTCACTGGTCTGATTGTGATTTCCTTATTCAAGACTTAATGTAGGCAAGGCATAATTAGCAAAAATGGGCTTTGTTTTAGGTGGTGCCTCCTCGTTGCTCTGTGGCTAACCTTGTGCAGTCCCTCCTAGTAAGGTGGGAAAAGGTGAGCTCAGTAGGTAACCTCTTTCCATGGAGGTAGTAAAAGAGAAGAGGATTCTTGCTTTCTATTCTTCAACAGAGAGTGAAGAATTTAAGTATTAGAGGAACACTGAGGATCCAAAGACTCTAGAAGAGGACCTGAGACTATAAGCATCTTCTATTAGAACATATAAACACATGGTGGTTCAGGCCCTCCCTCATCTTTCAAGACAATGCAGTATGTTCTGTTTTCAGCCCTATTCCTCAGCATAAAGAATGCAATAAAGAAGTCTGTGTGATTAATGCTAATATTGGTTATAGCATATCTAATGTATGTAAACATTATTTTTAAAATTTTGTTAATTGAAGAATACTACTTCAAAAGGTTTCTTTGTGGTACCCATATTTAAGGAAGAATTACCTTTGGAACTGTGATCTATTGTATGTCCTCTAATGAACTCCTAAGAAGATTGTCTTATATTCAGATGTTATTCATTGTGTACCTTTTAATGCATTAAATATGCACCAAAGAACAGGTTCTGCTTTCCAGAGTAAGTAAGATCCTCAAGACCAGTGTTAGAAATAATCCCCATAAATGGTAAAAGCTGTAAACTCGCAGTTATAATTAGATCAGGTATATTTTTTGTTGTTGTCAAAAAGGAAATCGCCCCGTTGCCAAGACTGTCAGTTATAACAATGTAAAAGCCAAAGAAAATATTAACATTTTCACTGTACTTTGTTACTGGACAATGGGAATACTTTTCCTCTATATTAGGAAATCCCAGTAGGCTCTCCCAGAAGTATGTCTGAATCTGAATTGCTACCCATTTCTCAACCAAAGGTAGCCTAAACAGGTTTGGAGAGATTCATTGCACAGCTCTTCTGTGGATTTCTGGATGGTTTTCAAAAGACTGGATTTCAATAGATGCACTCAGAGCCACCTGTTTGAGGGACTGCCTTTTTCTGTGGAATAAATTGCCAGTCATGGTCAGAAGAGGTGCGGGAGGGGTTTTGTGACAGAGAGGTCTAACAGGATGTTTTCCTTGAGAACTGGTGTGGAGCTGGGAACTGATTTCCCCCCACAGTCTGGGGCAGTCCCAAGGGAAATGGAATGGGCATGTGAGCCAGCACCCTCCTGCAGGGTCCAGCTGAGAGCAGCCACCATGGTGTGCCCACTTCCCAGAGTGTCACAGCTCTGGGTTTGGGTGTGAGTGCTGGTACCGCAGACTGGGGCTCTGGTACCATGCAGGCTGTGCCACGAGGCACAGAACACTACTGGTACTCTGTGCATGTACCACTTACCCATCAGTTTTTGCTCAGGATGCTACTTCACTTCTGCCTACCTTCTAGCACAATTAGCATAGTCAGACCCAACCCACTTCCCTGTGTCAACAGGAATTGTGCCCATCTACCCCTGGAGGCAGCCAGACACCCACTGACTCACTGTCACCATCTGCAGGCCTGGCAGCAAAGCTCTTGCTTTCACCTAAGCTGACATAGGCATGTGAACAAAATGGCACAAAATGAGATTCACCTGTTCCACCAGGTCATCTTGCCTCTTGAACATTATTGCTTTGTGCTTTGCTAAGTGACAGGTGAGTGACTGGAGTAATTTCTATTCATGCAGACTGACATGATAGAAATCACTTAATTTAAACTAAATTTACTGCAGCATTTGCTGATGTGTATGAAGTTCAACAAGGTGAAGTGCCACATCCTGCACTTGGGTCACAAGAGCCCCATGCAGCTCCACAGGCTGGGGCAAAGTGGCTGGGAAGCTGCCCAACAGAAAAGGACATGGAGGTGCTGGTCAACGGGACCTGAACATGATCCAGCATGTGCCCAGCTGGCCAAGAAGGCCAATGGCATCCTGGCCTGTGTCAGCAATAGTGAGGCCAGCAGGACCAGGGCAGTGACTGTCCCCCTTCACTCAGCACTGGTGAGGCCACACCTCGAGTCCTGTGTCCAGTTCTGGGTCCCTCACTACGAGAAGGACATTGAGGTGCTGGAGTGTGTCCAGAGAAGAGCAGTAGAACTGGGGAAGGAGTTCAAGTCCTGGGAAAGGCTGCTGAGTGAGCTGGAGATCTTTAGCCTGGAGAAAAGGAGACTCAGGGGAGACATTATGGCTCTTTACCTGACCTGGGAGGGGATCAACCTCTCCTCCCAAACCATCAGCAACAGACAAGAGGAAAGGCTCCAAGCTGCACCAGATTCAGGGTGGAAGTTAGGAAGATTTTTTTTGTTGTCAAGAATTGGAACAGGCTGTCTAGGGAGGTGGTGGAGTCACCATCTCTGGAAGTGTTCAAGAAATAATTGGACATGGCACTTAGTGCTCTGGTTTAGTTGGTATGGTGGCGCTCAGTCTCAGTGTGGTCTTGGAGGTCTTTTCCAACCTTAATGATTCTGTGATTCTATAGAGGAAAGAATTCCCCCAGCATTAGTAGCACTTGCCTCACAGATACCATCAGATGTCTGTATTATATTTATAATAATATGTGGTATTACTGTAAAAGGGACAGTTGTATCTTAACATCCAGTGTTCAGAGAGGTGTGCAGTCACAGTCCCACAGCATTTCTCCTGCAGATGAGAAATACACCCAACCAAGCAGAGTTTTAGCTGAAAAACTGGAATCACTGGGTAATAGATATCCAATAAGTGGTTAATCACTGGCATATGTGATTTTACAAATGAGCAAGGAGTAAAGTTGTATACTGATCTGGCAGGATGACTATTAGGAGAGATTTGAGACAATCTTATGTTATGTTTGTGTATATCAAGAGTAACTAAGAGGTCAGAGAACTTCCCTGTAAGCAAACCTTAATGGAAAGACAATAATGTGCAGAGGTAGGAATCAAAGTGGTGTTCTCATATCTCTATACATGCATAGCTGCTTGGTAAATGTTAACTGAGCTGGGCATCTCTAGTCCAGTTCAGTGAACTGAATCTGTCACTCTTACAGGACTGATTGCTGCTTAGTAATCACAAAAGCTTTGATAAATGCCTGTAAATTTGTGTTTAGTCATCACAGTTTGCAGACCAGGGATTTTTTGCAATCAATATGCCTAAAGTTAAAAGTTGAGTAGATAATATTTGATGGGTTGAAAATACGAGAAAAGCCATTTTTCTTAAGTGTTGTTTTGAAAAAGCCCCAAAAAGAATAGGGCTCATACCAAGCCCACAAGTGTGATCTATTTGTATTTTCATGGCTCAAAGTTCTTACTGAATCCAACTTTATTTTCCTGTAGAAATGGAAATGTTATGAATTTGATAGTTCTGAAGAGGTGTTTGGCATTTCCAAATAGCTCCTTTTAAGTCTATGACCATTTCTTCTCCTCAGACACAGATCATTTATTGTTGTTTATTGCCTCTCCCCTTCTACCTGACAGGAGACTTTGTCTACTGTCTTGGTAGTCACAATATTTACAGTGCCTTTCATTAATTTCTGCTGTTTTTATAATTTTTTCCTGCTTCATTATGCATATTTAATTTCAGTAATTTCTTAAACATGCACCTGACATAACTGTGAAATTATTTCACATTGTTATGTGTACCAGCTAGAAATATATCCCCTGGGCCTTTTTCTGTGAAATATTTCTTCCTTACTGAGATACCACTTTCACATTTGACATTCAGAACAATAAAGTAGCATATAGGGAGCTGTTTCTGCTTCTAAGAATAAGTCAAATAGTTGCCCCTAGCACACATTTTTGCAGCACTGGTTGTTAAATTGAAGAAGCAGGATGTACTTGGTTTTCCATCTGCTCAGTGGTACCAGTGAAACCAGTCTTGCAGTCTTTGCATGGCCAAATCCATCAGTGACTGTAGAGAAAGTCAGGGTGCATAAATAACTCACGATCAGCTTAATGAGTATGGGATTTACAGTAACACAGACGTCCTATAACCATCTGAATTCCTTTCTAATGCAGACGAGGATCCAATGTCTCGCTGACTTTGGACATGAGCAGCTTGGGAAGTGTTGAACCTTTTGTCACCGTGCCAACCCCGCGAGAAAAAGTGGCGATGGAATACCTGCAGTCAGCCGGCCGCGTCCTGACACGGCAGCAGCTTCGAGACGCGGTTGCGTGTTCTCATTTACTCCAAACAGAATTCATGGTGAGTTTGACAGCACGCTTGAAATGAGGGCTTTTGACACAAGTGGCACAGCAGAAACTGGGGGGGGAAAATGATCGGGCAAGGCTTTAATGTCAAGGTACAAGTAATGTCCAAAGGGCAGATTAGATGGTTTCAAGGTGGTGTTTTGTGTTCGTGCACTAAAGGCAGATAAGTCAGTCAGTTGTATCCATGGATAATACAGATTGCCCTTGGTTTGAAGTCCCCTCATAGATGGGCTAAGTGTTATAATCGAGCTACAGTGCAAACAGTCAGAACTGTAACACTGTGACAGTTTCAAAGAGATCATAAAGGCTATGATGACAGAAAGCACAGTAATAATTGGAGATTTTGATTATTCCCGTGTAAATACCCTGTATGTTTGCAATTTGAGCACTATTTTAGTCACTGTAAATTATTTCTTGGAGCAGATAGGGACACCCACAGTCTCTGTTCAAAAGGGACTTCTGTCCCAAGGTCCAAAATATCTTTAACAAGTATGCCATACAGCAGCTTAATATACTCAAGACAAAAAACCCTGAAGTGTTTTACAAGTGTATTTATTAGTAAAAAGGGTAAGAATCTAAAATGAAGTAAGTGGCCAGGTGGAAAAAAGTCAGAGCAGAAAAAGTCAGGGAAAACACATTACAGCACATTACTTTAAGAAGACCTGGAGAAGTCTGGTATTGCAAAACAGTCAGATAAAAGAAGCTGTCAGAAAAGAGGAGACACTTTTTACAAGGGAAATAGGAAAGAGCATAAAACTGTTGCCACTTGAATGTGAAAGCAGAATAAGTCAGGTCAGAAAAGGTTTTGAATTTAAAAAAAAATCATAACTTCATTTTTAAACAGATCAAAAGCACAAAGCTTACCAAAGAATACAAGGATGAATTGTTGATCAAAATGGTAGAAAAGTGATTTGGAGAAGTTGAACCAGTAGGTGAGAAGTGACTCCATTTTTTGCATCTGCATTGAGCCTAAAAGAACTTAGGAAATTTCCTACATCTGTAGCAGGGAGAGGTTCAATCAGATCACTAGAGGTTCTGTCTGATATTGAAGCATTAGTGGAAGGGATTCTATAACAAATCAATAAAATTAATAAAAGTAAGCTGGTAGTCCCCAGGAATCCTAAAGGAGTCCATATATGCAGTTACTGATGTATTACCTGGAGAGGTGTAATGTATCAATTGTGCTTCAGCAGCTGAGGAATCAGAGGGCCAGAGGTAGCAGTTTTTCAGAAGGATTCCAGAACTGATCTGGAGAACTGTATGTCTAAAAACCTGATATCTAAATCAGAGAAACTGGAAGGAATTAAAATTAAACATGCCAGAGAACATGATCCCTTAGGTTTCATTTTGTTTCCAATTAGTACATGTGAATCAATAGATGACAAGTGCCATCTTACTCTAAAAATAGCTTTTCATTATGAATAATTGCATCCTATGCAGTAGCCCTCTTATTTACCTTTAAAATCCAAGGTTTATAGTAAAAGTCATTTGCTTAAGAAAGGTAAATCCCTCAGTTCTTCTACCAAAAAGCAGACAGACAGTGTACACAGGAAAAATTACAACCATCCAACATACTTTTATCACCAGTTATGCCATAGGTTCTCTGCCATTCTGCTGCTTAGGCAGGAAAGTCAGAAGAAATAACTTCATCATGCTTAAGGCCCCATGTTAGGAGACAGTTCATACAGACAAGTTGGCACCTCATAGAATGCTGTTTACCCGAACCGTCTCACACAGCAGTTGTGCACAGCTCTGGGGAGACAGAGTCACATTTTATTTGTCCCTCAGGGGAGCACAGCATGGCTTTGGCCATTCAGTGTTTCCACAGAATTTTATGGAAAAGGTCATGACTTGTCTATTCTGTTTTTAAACCATTTTTTAAAATGTGTTTTAGGATGAAGCTGTTGAACAGTATCTGTTTACTGTGTTCCTTGGTACAGATAATAGCTCAAGGAGGAACTTGAGGCATGCAAAGAACGCAGTATATAACCCTCAGCCATTCTGCTCACACAGCTCATTTTAACTAGCTAAAGAAATGCAGTAGGGCAGTCTTCTGGAGACTAGAATTATTAGTTCTCATCAAAAAATTCCAGATGTGAAAAAAGTGGAGAAATGTTCAAAGTTTTCAGCAGAAAATTAAAACATGAACAGCTTCAGGTTATTTTTAGTTCTTCAACTTTTTTTCATTAACAATTAAAGGGTCATTACTTATTGTTAGTAAATAAGGTTTTAAATTACCATCAAAATATTTTCCATAATATTTATTGACCTATTTTCTTCTTTTTTTTTTTTTATAATGTCAGTAAAAGGTTGGATATATTTGGTTGGGAGAATATACCTGATTTGCAAGTAGCAAGAACCATAATTTGCCCAGTGAATATGTTTTCTTTAGTAGCCTGAGTTGTTACTCCTCAAAGGACACAATATCTGAAGTTGGTGACAGAAGATAAAATTCATTTTTCCCAAAACACTTGAATGTCAAGAAATATAGTCCTGCATGGGAAAATGCCAGATCATTAAATCTATAAAATTAGGTCCTCATAAAAATGGAGGGATGGGTATAATGACTACCTGCCTGAATTTTCCTAAATTTTGCCACATTTTTTTGAATGCTTTCAGAGATCCAAATCATACCTCTTCAAGTGTATGAACAGAATTTAAAACCTAATGTGAGCCAGAATATCTATTATTAGAAGCTATCACTCAGAGAGGGAAACCAGCCCATGAACAATATGCATATGCACCTATAGTTGCATGCAAGTGACTGAGCACGTGAATGTGTGCAGTTTATACATTATTTGCAATTATTTAATGAAATATATATGTTTAATAGAACAATTATATTTCCTATACAGCTACAGAGTTTGTATACTAGTTTGCACATGTTCCTGCTATTTGCTGGGCTTATTCGCTCCCCCGTTAGCAGGAATGTTATCACCATATTATCCTGATCTTTTTTTTTCTGGAATAATCTCTTTTTTCTCACAGCCAGTTTCAGAATAAGTGACTTGTCTGTGGCTGTGATCCACGGTGTATTGTCAGATTTCTCTCTGTGCCCTTGGACTCACAAGTACTTGCTCCTGGGAGGAGACCACTGATTAGAAAGTGTTTACAGGATGTAAGTGATTAATGTTATTAATGGTCTCAGTTGGCCCAGAGAAATGCGTTTCTGTTTTCACCTTGGGGGCATTTTTGCATCTGTCAGTAACTCCCCAAATGATGAACTATTTAAGAATTTCAGCAGGCATAGTGAGGGAGACAGCCAGGCCTCTGGAAGACCCTCAGCAGCCACCATCACTGGGCAGGCAGAGGACTCCTCCTCGCACATCCCTTTCCAGTGTCAGGAGGTGACAGATCACATTAAGCGCAGGGTTAGGCTCTTGCTCTCTCTCCTTGGTGCAGAGTTTAGCACGGAAACCTTTCAGAGGCCATGTACTGGTGGTGTTTGTGCTAAACCAGAGCTGAGCCAGGGAAGCTCTAGGTCAGCCAGCTGGAACGATTCGGAGCCCAAGGGCCAAGGGTAAGAGTCTCAGACAGAGGTCACCACTGGGAAGCAGTAGAGGTCAGAGGTGAATATGAGGAGGGTGTGGGAGCTCATTTTGTAGTTTTGTGGATGAGGAAGCAGCATTAGATGCAGGACAGAGGTGAGATGGTTTGACCTGAGGTAGTGGAGATGAGGTTTATGCAAGAAAGAAGTTTTAGAAGTGAGAAGATGCTGAACTTAGGGCAGTCATCATGTGGATGGCAGTATAGTGATCTGAAAAAGGATTGGGTGAAGTACCTGCAAGGAAGGTGTGTCTTAGCAGCAACACTTTGGCTGGCCTGACCCAGCAAGTCATTCTTTTGAGGTGCCAGCTGAAGACCAAGAAGAGATCAAGGAAGAAACTGAGTGAGGGAGAGGGGAAGAGTAAATAAGGTCCATGAAATGCATGGGCATAAGGCAGAGAAGGTAGAAAAATAAAAATCAACACGGATGCAGCCTCACCTAGTCAGATGCTGAGAAGCCAAGCTGGGAAGTGGAGACAAATCACAGCATTTCAGTATGGACCATCTAAATTTTACTTAACTTTGCTATCTCTTCAAGCAGTAAAGTGACAGGGTAGCTTCCCCTGCTTGGTGGACCCGTGTAAAAGTCTGCTGTTGGGTGCACGCTTGACAAGCTGTTAGAGGCCTCATCCCTGTTCCTGTAAAAAAGCCCTGCAGAGGTCAGTCATGCTGGGCAGGACCAGAGCTTGGGTCTGAAGGACAGGGATCATGCATCTCTTCTGTACCAAAGTACTGGGCAGGCCTGCACCTCTAGAGTAGAAATCAATTAATTTTGGAGGAAAATCCTTAAGTAAATTTTCCAGTGATGCAAACCAACAGATCCTCCTCATGTTCCTGTGTGTCTCTAAGAGGCAAGTTTATAATATGCCACTGTCTCTTAGGCTAAATGTCCCAGGCTAGCATGAAGTTTCCAAGTCTCTAGTTATGACTGTTCTTTTAAGTAGAAGTATTACTTTACTGAAGATCAAATCCCAGCTTACTCTAAGATAATTTAAATAATTGTGACAAAAAAAAAAATCAGCATCAAAATGAAGATTTGAGTAAACTGAAGCATTTTTAATGTGATTTTGCCAGATTGATTTACTTGGTAAAACGTCCCCCACAGTCATGAAAAAAACAAACAACGCCTACATGTTTCATCCTACCATTTTAAAAGAGTTGGTTTTAGTCAACTGTAAAAACATTGTTTCAGAACCTCAAAATCAAAATTATTCTTACCCTCCCTTAAACCAAGTTAAACATTTTGTTCAATGCAAAATTTGCAGATTTTTACTTTTCATGCTGACAAAAAATTTGAAAAAAAGTAATTTTAAGTTTACGAGGAGTTTATAATTTGTATATTTTTGAAAGTTAAAGGAAACTGTCACATTAGTTACTTGCACATCTGCAATGTAAAACAGTCACTAAAAGATGAAAATGATAAGCAAAAGAAATAGCTTCAGATTTTTATTCCTTTCGAGTCACTGAATGCAAAAGACTAAGGCACTTCATTCTGGTGGTTTAAATATAAGGCAAGTGAGTGAGGTCTTTGAATTTCATTGTTAAAGGTTTAGCACAAAATTTTTTAAATGTTTGCCATATATTAATATTTAATTATTTTTAAAGTTCCTCCCCCAATTATGTAAAGTATTGCTCTTCTTTGCCACAGTACTGTACTTTTGAACTCTGCTTTTCTGGAGCTACAGTGCATTTTAACCTTGGTCCCAATCCCATAGAAACTTTTTTTTTAATAATTCATCAGAAGTGTTCCTTGGAAGTCACCCCTTCAGTATGCAACTCCCTGTGTTTATTAAAGGAAGGGTGTTGACAGGCTTGAGGTGGGAACCATTTTTTTTCTTAATAACTTTGATGTTAAAAGACAGTTGTGTAACAGCAGATGGCCTTCTGGTGATAATTTCCTGCATGGCTCCTTTGGAAACATCAGTCTGATTTAATTTATTTTTTATAGGAAATACCAATGAATTTTGTGGATCCCAAAGAAATTGACATCCCGAGTCATGGAACTAAAAACCGCTATAAAACAATTTTGCCAAGTAAGTGAGCTAGCCCGTGGTTTCCTACTGTGACATTTAGTCCTGCTTTGAGAACGTATTGCTGTGAAAATCTAGCTGTCTTTATATTTGCTTGGTGTGTATCCATCCATTGTATTTATAATCCATGTAGAAAGATAACAGAAGCCCAGTGCTGTAGGACTGGCAAATGCAGAAGTCTCACTGGATGCCTTAGTAGGTACAGGTTGGCAGCATCCCAGCCATGTACTGAAGGGCAGCCTGGGCTTGTGCTGATTTCCTCTGAAAGGCAGCTCAGGCAGATGAGGAGAGTGAAGTCTGACATGCCTTGCAGTACCTCCTCATCACAGCCCAAACCATCTTGCAGTCAACTGAATTCCCTCTGGTTGGGTCAAGATACTTGGGATTAAAAAACCCAGACTACAAAAAGCAAGTGCAAAATATCTTGCCTTGTAGTGGGCTTCCATCTTTAAAGGTCCTCTGGTGATTGCTTTATTTCTTCTCCATGCACTAAACTGTCTTTGCAGAAATCTGTTTACATTCCTGACACAGCCCTGCCTCTTCATTGTTACTGCCTTGCTATACTGCTTCTGTATTTTCATTGGCCCAAATTCATATACAGTTGCTTCATTATAATTGGAGGTGATTGAAAACTTTTCAGTGGAATAGTTTTCCTTCAAAATACATGTTTCTCTGAAATGCAGGTCTTTTTATAACATTTGTTGGCGGATAATGAGATATTACATTTATTTTTTTGTGTTCTGTTTCAAAGTAACTTGCAGAAGTTTTAACATTACACTAAGTATAGACATGAATTGTTGAGGTTTTATAATTTTTGACATCACCAAAATGAAGAAGTTCAGTATTTCAAAATATTACAGAACATTCCCACAGAAAAAATGTAAATCCTTTGCTTAGGTTTGGAATGAAGAATACTCTTAAAATTATAGCATATCCTATCAACTAGAAATATTTTTCTAAACATCTCTAGAATATCCTTGTGGGTCTCTGTTACATGTTAGTCATTTAGGTTCACACAAATTATGAGTTTTCTCTCACCAAACCTGAAAGCATTAAAGTTTGTTTAAATAATACCAAGGCTTTGCAATCAGACTAATGAAAACTGATGGCCTTCAGCCTCTAGATTCATCTCAGAAATGTGGCGTGTAGCTGGGAAAGAAGCTTGTGGGGAGTTCTTGGTTCTCTTCAGCCTCCAGTAAAATTTTCATCTATTGCAACCAATAGCTGTGTGCATCTGAGTACAGCCAAGAAATATTGAAGGGAATTGAAGACAGAAGGTAACTGAATGCAAGTTAGATAACAACAATCAGAGAATTCAGCATCCCTTAGAGTCTGGCCCAGTGTCAACAGGATGTACACACAGGGTGAAATCCTGACCCTTTTGACGACAGCAGGACTTTTGCCATCAGCTGCAGTGGAGACAAGATATCACCAGCCCCCCTCTGCCTGACTGGCAGATTTTTGGAAGGAGTTTTCCCTTCCCAAAGCCTCTCATGTCCGGGCTGCCCCAGCCACCATCAGGTTCACCTCCAGCCATGCCTTGCAAATGCAATGAGTCCTGTTTGCCCGTAGCACACATATGGAGCATGTTCTTTAACTGGGGCACAGCAGCCGGGCCGTGCCTGATGCTGATGAGCTTTGCGAGCCGGTGTGCCTGTGTGTTTCACCCCCAGTTAGCTGGGACGTGCTGCTGGCTGCACGGCACTTTCTCAGTCCAAGCACACTGCTGCTGTGCACCACGGCTTCCCACGGACAGACAGCCATCCTTGGCAGAAATCAGAACGTCTGTTGGGTGTCAGCACCAGGCTTTTCCAAGGAAGATATTCAGAGGACTGAGGCACACGCTCGTAATAAATATTCGCACACCCCACACCCAGTCTGCGAGGGTTTGGAAATGATTTGAGTGATTAAATAGAACAGCTTTCCTGGTTTCCTGCTCAGATGGTATCAACCCACTGCTTTGTACACCCGCATCAGCTTTTCCAGTCCCAGCACTGGGTGCGTCTCCTGAATCGGGGCACCTGTGATGACAAGTGACATTTGGGCTGATGGATTATGTCCTAAAAATGCCCAGTCCTGCCAGCTCCACCCTCTGTGCTGTGGTGGATATTCTCCTTTTCTAAGAGATTATTCTGTGACAGGGGGCACGAGGGCAGGTTTATGTTAGCAGATACCACCCAGCCAGAAACACTCACGTGAATTACAACTAATGCCTGTTGAAAATTATTCCATATGGAAAACTACAAAGTACAGGAGATGTTACATTTCTATGAATGATATTTCAGTTGCAGTAAAACATAGCCAACACTCTTATGCAAACACTAGGCTGCCACTTTCAGTTTTCTAAATAATGTTCTAATTCAACTACTGAGGGGCCAATGTAGGATCAGAGGCAAGTGGCTAAAGAGTTCCTTAAGATCAGGGTTTCTTCCTTCTGACTGTGACCCCACCCTTAGCTCCTACTAAACCCTGCTCTGTATCTTTAGCTGCATCCCCTCTGCCACCAGTCTACAGTATTTCTCACGCCCTCTGAGCAGGTTTCCAATCCTGTGCACAGATTTCCCAGTCTTTCACCACAGCCACATTCCTGTGGCAGAGCAGCAGCCCTGCTGCTCATTCCTCATCCTCTTACTCCACATCTTCACCTTGGCCTGCTTGTATCCTGCAGACCCCACTACATGTCCCTGCAGCAGGACCTCAGCTTCCTGCTATCTTCTCCTATGACTCCCACTACTTCTTCAGCCCTATATCTTTCCTGCTTCCTGTCTCACTTCTCCATCTCAAACCAGAAGCAGAATTCCTGTGGTATTTCAGAATATGCATGGACTTCTGCTTACAAAGGAGCAAGTGGTTTAACACTATTCTGTGACTACCTTTGTATGTGCAACACATCCATTAGTTTACCATTCCCTATCCCTCTCTGAAGACTAACCTCAAGTCAAAAGTCTGCATGAAAACACCCTGGGCAGAACAGCAGATTCACACTAACATGAAGATAGAAAGCACTTAGGTGGTCAGACCCAGAAATCCACAATCTGTTGCTTGAAGTGCTTGTGCTAACACTGGCTCTGACATTCCACAAAAGGCAAGGAGTAAGTTAAATCATATGATCAAAGCACTTTTTTATGAAAGCATACAAACAGATGCTGGAAAACCATTCTCTTGATGCTGAAATTTTCGAGCTCCCTTACACTCCCCAATCCTGACTACAAACAGTCATATTTGCTCCAGTTCTGCTCACTAATGAAAGCACCAATGGAGTTCCTGGAGTGAATGATCCTCCAGTATCCATGGCACGGCACGAGGTTGTCCAGCACTGCTACCATATAACCCTGTTGTTCCCTGCACTGGGCACTCTCATAGAGGCCCTTTAACACCCTCCTATTCCTCCAGTGTTATGAATTCAGGACAACATTAATTTGTTAAAGATGGAGTTAGAAGAAGCACCTCCTACTCTACTGAGAGAACTATTCCAGACTTCCTAGATGTATGGAAAAAAACCAGCAGTAATTTTGCCTCAGTTAAAACTATAGAAGGCATATTTTATTAGTAATTATAAGTGCGTAGCAGCTCCATTTTCAGATGCTTTACAGACATTGATGAATTCAACCTTGCAGTCAGCCTGTGTCTTTCTGCTGTAGCTTCAGACTCTAAGACTTTGCCATCCTTAAGGATAAGATTATCACCTCCAAGGTATTTGTCGTTCAGGAGGAAGCTAATGACTTCCATTTGTGTCTGATGATTGCCTAGTGGCTCTGGATCTTTAGCATTGCTCAGGTTTTCTTCCTCTCAGAGCTCAGTTTACAGCACTTGCCTATTTCATAACTGATCATGACTGTTAATTTATAAAAGATTCCTGTTCGGAAGCCGTGTTTGTTTCATTGATTGGAGTTGGAAGGAGGTCTCATAAATTGGGAAACTGATTTAGCTGCTCCCTAGTAACAGAGGGGTTTATCTCAAGACATGGTAATTAAACTGGATGTTGAGTCTGCTTGGAAGAGGTTTTTTAAGGTAGGGGTCAAGCGACACCAGAATCAGAGGCATTGTGTGAGCTAGAGGAAGTGGGTGTTTTTTCAAGGCCACGTAGCCTGAGGCATTTGTGGAAATGGCTAATAACCACTCTGTGCTGAAAAGGAATGAGAGGCTTCCTGTCCTCATATTGTTAAAGGGAAAAAAAAAGCTCTAAGTCAAAAAAGTTAGGAAAGCTAGTACAAAGATATTTTACACAAGTTAATTAGGGTTCACATAGTGCTATTAACCACAGAAGAGAAGACTTCCATGTGCAGACTTTGAAGTTATACAGTCATTTGCATATTTTAAGAAACATACTTCCAAAACATCATCCTGGTTCTACAAAGGCTCCACTCCTGTCCAAGGTGCTCCTGTGACCTCCAGTGGGAAAATGACAAAGTATGTTTGGGATCATCCCTCCTCTTCCTTTGATTTGCAAAGGTTTTATCATGTTCTTAGGAAGAGGATGAAAAGTCACAAAAAAAATCCAAAAGCAACTCTGAAACTACTAGGTTTGCTGCAGCATATGTATATATATCAGCTATATATTTCTTGTGTAAACAGCAGGGCTGCACACTAAATAGTGTTTTCTTATCTCTTTCCAACTCAGTGCCCATTTATGTATCTTTAAACACATTGCCTAGATTGCACTCAGCAAAGGAGCTATCCAGAGACTATTTCCAAACCAACAGGTGTTTGTATACTGTCAAAAAACCCTACTGGTTATAACTATTTAAGCAAATTGCCAGAAGAAAAGATATTTTCAGCATAGAAATATTTCCATATCATTTTGTTAATGGTAGAATATTTTTTAAGAAAAAATGTGAAGAAAGTCAGAGACAGCCACAATATGGGCACCTCACTCTCTGTCTGCTTCCCCATTCCTTGAGAATACACTTGAGAATACTGTCTTTAATTCCAAAATGGTATCACATGGGGGCAGGGGGGGTCAAATCATCACAAATGAACAAGCAAAAAGCCTTCCTTTCCAGGAGGGATTTAATGATCCCCAGCTCTTTACTCAATAGAACTGGCCCCCACTCCATTCTAGAGCACCCAAGACCAAAGGAAAGAAGAGTGTGAAGGAAAATGTTCTTGTATTTTGGCATTGTGTCTCCAGTCCAGGACACACAAATGGTCACAAATTAAATTAGATGAGGAGATGGGACTGAAAGGAAGAACATGGATTACCTAGGCTAGCCCCTTATAGTGATCTTAAATTGGTATAAAGTACATATATTTGATTTCATCCCAGGCATCTTTTCTTAATTTAAAGGAATTTTTTCTTAATTTAAATCCAACTGTCCAGTGCAGTGACTGAACACTACAGCTTCAGGCCAAAGTACCAAAGTCGAGTTCAGAGGGCCTGGTGTAATTATGAACCACTGTACAATGACAGGACACAGGTTTCAGAGGCAGTCTGGGCAGGTGAGCTCGATAGGCACCGTGGGCAGGCTTGGCCTTGCTGAGCATTGCCTGGGCCTGACAGTGCTGGTTCAGTGCCCACAGCTCTGTGAGATGGTTCTGCACAGCCCAGCACTGTGCACTGCTGGTTACATGTGATGGTCCTTTGCAGAGGGAACAATTCAGTGCATAATTCTGTACTGCTTGACAACCCCAAATAACAGGAGGTTTTTTCCTTCAGAAAGTCTTTGATTTTCTTTAGAAATCTTCTAACTGTGGGTTTTCTTATTAATTTCCATCTTCCTTGTGCTCTTAGATCCTCTAAGCAGAGTGTATTTGAAACCAAAAAATCCATCTGACTCCTTGAGTACCTACATAAATGCTAACTACATTAGGGTAAGTAAATGTACACTCTTCATGTACTTTTGAGAAAATACTTTATTTGCCATGTGCATAACTGACTTTGCCAAGGTGCCACTTATTTTATTCTTACCCATCTTCATTGATAATTCCAAATCTTTTTGTCTACATATGTGTGATAGAAATAGTTTCATGAGCAATTTCTAACAAAGACCACATAGTCATGAATGTACAAAAATGGTTGTAATAAAAAAAATTATCAAATAGTTTATAAAAAACATTTAGAAACACATGTATTACTATCTGTTTACTTAGATATTTACTGTTTCATATTGACCTACTGCCTTATAGTAAAGAAAAGAGGGTTTTAACAGTGACAGATACCAGTATTTTCAATATACCAACTGATAGTAGTCCTGAAATCACCAGTTAAGTAATTAAATAAAAGCTGTAACAAGTTTGTGAAAAGGAACATAAACAGATATATTAAATATACACATGAGCCCACAGCACAGCCGTTTACATTTTACTCTCTATACTGGTCACAGAACACAGTGACTTAACGAGCATGAACCCTGTTGGAAAGCAGTATTTCTAAGTGTCAGGTATGTTATAGTCCCTGATCACACTCACAGACACACACACACACATCCACACACAGAGTTTTCTTGAACTCATGACAGAGTAGATGCTAAATAGACTACAAAGAAACTACTTCAGTCATATTTTAGGAGTGTAGTCCTATACCTGAAAAATTAAATGTTTTCTTTAGAGTTATTATGCAGACCCTCAGCTGGAATAAAGGTAATAGTGCAGTGGAAATTTGGCCACAGAGCTCTACAGTGGTGTTGCTTCTTTAATTAGCAGTACATCAATATGTAGGTACACAGCACCATGCCCCTTACCCTGCCTCAGTTTGCATCTTGTACTTTCAGCATTTCTTATGAAGACATCATCATGTAACTAAGCAGAGCAGCTCTATTTGGAGAGCAACTCTTCCAAGAGCCAGGCCATATGTTGAGTCCTCTGAGGTCTCCCTTTTCCCTATACCACCCTTCATGCCCACATACGCTGATTCCTCCTGCTACTAACACCAGTTGAACTGTCAGCAGCTGTGGAAAAAAAAACGCAACCCAGCAATGAAATGAAATTTCATGTCCATGTACACAAAATCATTGGGCTTGCTGGGATCCTGGCAAACCTGTCTTGGACAAAGTATGTTCAGGCAGATTGGTGAGTGGCAGGGGGACAGTTTGTGCCAGCTGAGGATTATCCCACTGGTTCATGCAATGAGTAACAGCTGTCAGAGAGAAAGGCTCTCAAAAGGAAGATCCAAGGCTAGAGGCTCCCACACCACCTCCAGCTGTTCTCCATTCACTCCCTCCCTTCAGACATTGCCAGGTTCTCTCCTGCATTACTGTTGGGCACCCTGTCACTGCATAAACTCCTAACTTCTCCTTTTCACCCACAAAATAAGAATGCATGTCTTGTGTTTCCCATTTCTTCTTGTCTTTCTCTTTCTTCTGCTTTCCCAATGTTTGCCTCACCTTTCTTTGCCCTCCTAAACACTCATTTGTGTCTCAGGACTCCCTAGACTACCTATAGGTGTTGTACCTCCTATAAAGTCTCATAAAGGCACTTCTCCCTTAGAAAACATACAGCAGTCTTTGACTCCACAAGCAATCATGTATTTTAAAATTTTTTCTTGTCATGAATCTTTGTAGACATGAGTTTTAGAGTTATTTTCTCTTCTGTGGCTTGTTGACTATAAACTATCTTGTAAACACTGCTGCAATTTAAATTAGATTAAAGTACCACTGGATGAGGAAAGTTCCAATAACTTGAAGAATAGAGTTAGCTAAAAGAAGCCAAGTAAGCAGGGAAATTTGAGAGGAATTGTATTCTCAGGATCATTTAAGTTCATCAAATCAGTGGTTTCCAGAAAAAAAAAAAAACCAAACTGTTCTACTGAAAAATTTCTGATCTGCTCTACTGTTAATTTTAACTTCTTTTAGTTCAAATAAATGCTTTTTTTCAGATTAATTTTTCTGTTCTTTCTGCTCTTTTATTCACCTGCAATATTGATTGATCATTTCAATTTAAAGTAAATGTTTTTGTGTCTGTTTCTAAACCAGGGATATGGAGGTAAAGAGAAGGCTTTCATTGCAACTCAGGGACCCATGATTAATACCGTGAATGATTTCTGGCAGATGGTTTGGCAAGAAGACAGCCCTGTCATTGTTATGATCACAAAGCTGAAAGAAAAAAATGAGGTATGACAACTAGCTAAACTGAGAAATTATCCCTATGACTGCATGCTGTAGAAGGGACTTCAGATGATACAGAAGGAAGCCAGCAGATAACTGGTTCTTAAATAGTCTGTTGATAAGATACGTGAAAAATAATGAGGGGGTAGCCAAATACACCAAGTGCAATAGCATAGCCATGGTAGGCCATAATGTATTTAGAAAATAAAGACAAAAAGGAATCCTCTTTTCTATCTGTGCTGTTGGGTTCCTAATGTTTTAAGAAACACTTCATTTTTCTGTTGGTCACCTCTGTACTTCTTTTTTACTTTCTGGTATATAAAGACTAGATGGTTAATGCCATGATTAGTGGTTTCCTGACATGGCTGAAGTCTGCACTTTGCTATAATGTCAGGGATTTAATCCATTCCCAATGCTACAAATCTTCTGGACCATCCCAGAAATACAGTTTGGCCTCCTGGATGTCAACACCACAGAGGAACTTAGAATGGAAATAATACTCTTTACCTTAGTATCAATTAGACTTGACAATTGCATTTTAGCAGCTAATAGCCAACTAACTGCCTGTTATGCATTCCATGACTTTTGCAGCAATTCCAAACTGTATCTTCAATGTCTTTATTTAGTAATCATGTAAATTTTTGTCAGGCTTTCCTTCATAGTGCCAGAGTCCATATTTCTGACTATCAAACATTAGGAACAAAAATCACTCTCCCATGCAGAAGGCCAACACAAAACCTGTTCTGGAAGACTGAATGTTAAAGAAGTGGTTTACAGGGCTTGTGGACAAGAGAGAGTCATAAACAAAGGAGATGTACTTTTTTCTTGAGCCCAAACTTAGTAATGACTCCTAGCTCCAGGAGATGCCTCAGTCAAGTTTCAGCGCACTGCCACGTAAGCATCAGGGCAATATTTCCCCTGCTACACTCACACCCCTTCTTTTCAAACTCAGATGCATGATGGTAGAGCAACAGAGTTTATTCAGGCAAAGTTTCTAGTCTGAGTGATCAAGGACCAAGAGGCTGAGTGCATTCCCAGGGCTCCAGCTCATTGCTCCATTTAAATGTGCACTCAGTAGACATACTCTTTCTTCTGCCCTTGACTGCTGCTTCACTCTTTCTCAGCATGAATTTGGACTTCGAACATGAGCTTAAAATCCAGAGCATTTTAAGAAACTGTATACAAAAAGTAGGTTGGTCCTGTAAAATGTCCCCAGACATATTCCCAAACCAGGTTCCATTTTGCACTGGACTGTTCAAAGAGGTGCTCGGAATCCCACATTTCGGATTAGTCATGAAAGCATAGCAATCGACCAGGCCAGTCGACCAAAGGAGTAAGCATTTCACTGAGGAAATGCTGACTGTTTAAACAGTCACATCTGACAGTGTGTAAGAAGAATGACTTGAAAGAAGTACCCAGTGGTTTCCATCGTGTCAGGAAGCTCTGTGTTTACCTGAGTTACGCAGGCTCTAGGCACTGGTGTTTATCGGCATTGTTGTGCCTGGCAATGGTAATTTCCTCCAAATAGAAAGGGTGAGGAGTCTCAAGTCGTTCCCAGGCTATATAGAGAGGCTGTGTTTGTGCAAGCTGTCCTGTCTAGAAACCTTAGGAGCTCTCCCACTGTCAGCAGGTTCCTCCTGAAACCTCGCTTGCCATTGAAAGGAAAGCAAACTCTTATTGGCCATGCTCAGCATATTATTTTCGCTGTTAAAATATTTGCTCTCTATAGAGAAGGCAAAAGCAGATCTTATTTAGCATAATGGCACTTGGTATTTTTTCCTTTCTGGGGTCTGCTTTATTTCCATCCTTTTCAGGTAGGTACATCTGCAGTATACAGACATACAAATACCTTCATATCTGCAGGCATATTTATCCACTCATCCACATTCAGCCCTGAACAAATTAACCTCCATACCTGACTCTTGTGTATAGGCCATATTCCTCAGGTGGTGAAACACCAGTCAGCTTCCATTTGAGCTAAAATGTACTATAATGTATGAAGTAATGTATAATGAAGGAGCTCCCAAATGAGAGACACGTGAAAAACCTTAATCTCAGCAATAAATTAATTTATTTTGCATAATAAAAAATATTTGGAACAGTAGTGTTGTAGTTCAAGATATTGATGTAACAAATTTGCATTAGCAATGGGAATTGTGTGAAATGATGATGAATAAAAGTTTCTATAGAGTGACTTCCATATATGAAAAAAATGGTTAAGACGTGCTATGGTAAGTGTGAGATTTTGCAAGATGGATGAAGATATAAGTGTAGAGTGCTGAGCAAAATATTTATTTCAGTTGTTCAAAGAAAACATGCAGGATTTGTAAAACCTGTCCTCAAAACTGCACAATGTCTGAACAAATTGAAAATCTACCTGTGCAAGGAGAGTCCACAGCAAAGGAGTTTCTACCTGAATAATGATGAGAAACTTGGAAATCTAGGCCATGGTTTTGGGGTTAGTATGAGGAAAAACAGATCTCATCTAGTGATCTAGGTACCCTCTGTGGTCACTGAGGAGCAGAAGTCACCTTCAGAGGGTGATCCATCCCACTTTGAAAGAATGAGATAAATCACTAACTGAAGGCGACCGTCTCTAAATCTGTACTAATATTCTAGGACACAATCCTCCAAAGCATTACACACAAGGCACATAAAATTTCCATATTTTAATGAGTTTAGTCAGAACAACTGAGCAGAACAACAGAACAACTGAGATAAATATCTGGGGTGTAAGAATGTTACAGACATATATATATATATATTATTTCATAGAGAAGTTTGTAGTCTTCTGTTGTATCAACTAATTTTTGTCATTGTGCTATGTACTACATCAATAATATGCATTTATTCTGCCTTCAAAACTTACTGGCAGCATTACCTGTTAAACAGGAAACATTTTGGGAAGTATAAGTAAAGAATCTTGTACAACATTCTGTAAGAAGAGAGAAGTAATACTGCCTGATGCATCAGATTACTGAGATAATGCAAATCTTGTCAGTAATTATCTCTGACAATCTTGTTAACTCAGTATTTAAAGCTCATGTCATATTTCATGTAATATTTTTTCCCTCAGTTAGTTTATATATGGTCTACCCTTATGTATGTACAGCCAAGCAGATTTTGGAATTCAGAAGTCCTACCTTTTACAGACTTCACATAAGTCTCTTTGAAGATTACTTATTAGTTGAGTATTGGTACCATAGATAGGTTTTGGAAGAACTTAGGAAGATTTGGTGTTAACTGTGAGGATTTCAGTATATTAAGGGAAATCCTGCAAGCCCTCTTAAAGTATACATCTCATGCTTGAGTTAATAGTGACAGTAAATAGAGGGCAGGAGTAAAAAGGAATTCTGGAATTGAAGCTTTGCTGTTATTATACTTTACTGTCGTGTTACTGGGACCTTTAATGTGTAAATTTATAGGCATAGCTATATGGAGAAATACCCCAGAAGCAGAGTTACAGTAAAGCAACTGCACAGATATTTGAGAATTGTTGAAGGAATTTTGTTCAGGGTGCAAATGCAGAGAATGTCAAGCCAGTGAATGCTGTGTCACCTGGGGCAGCCTTCCTGCGTTCAGCAGAACTGGGGACCAGGCTGCGATAGGTGCAGTTCTGGCAAGTTAAAAGCACTGCCTGTGATAAATCACAGGTGCCAGCCCCAGACTGAGGCAGGGCCAGATCCCACTCAGTTATGGGGTTCCACCTCTGGAGCAGTGCCATGAAGTTTGGCACCCAGTGGGCACGGGGTAGGGCATGCCAGGAGACCGGAGAGGGAATGGAAGGAAGCCTAAGCCTGCAGCCCTGTCACAAGGGGAAGGACAAAGGCTGAAATCATTTAAAAGTCATGTGAGAGACTGTTTCTTGTATAAACTTCCTGTTTGTCAGGGAATGTTTAGTTGGGGGGGGGGCATGTTTGGGTGTTTCTGATAAATNCAGTGGGCACGGGGTAGGGCATGCCAGGAGACCGGAGAGGGAATGGAAGGAAGCCTAAGCCTGCAGCCCTGTCACAAGGGGAAGGACAAAGGCTGAAATCATTTAAAAGTCATGTGAGAGACTGTTTCTTGTATAAACTTCCTGTTTGTCAGGGAATGTTTAGTTGGGGGGGAGGGGGCCATGTTTGGGTGTTTCTGATAAATACTATGTGCAGTGAGTTTTTACTGCTTGCACACATGAGGCTGGACACTAGACTCCTCATCCACTGTATCTGACTCTTGAACAGGTTTAAAAGGTATCTACTAGAGACAAGTAAAATTTTCTTCTATGTCCAAGTAACAGCTCGAGGCAGTTTACTTTTTAATAATAGCCTTAAGATTTCATATATTATTTTCTATATATCTGATAACTTTATCCCTCCTACCACCATCTTTTTCCCTTTTTCCAGTTAACTTTCAAAAACATAATTCCCCACTCCTTAGAAGTGCTTGCATCAGCTTATCCCACCTGTATTTTCAAGGCTATTTTTAAAGCAGTAACAACCAGTATTTTTAAAAGATGCACAGCAACAGTGTTAAAAATAATCCATTGTATCTCACTAAATGTAGATGGACTGTTAAATGAAAGTTATTTTAATGAACAGCCAGATTTCATTGTCCACCCAGCACAAGTTGCCAATTCCAGTTCTGGGAAAGAGTCAAGAAAAACACTCTTCTGGAGTGCCTGGAGGCTTTGTAGTGAGCAGTGCATGTTCACATTTATCAAGAAGTCTCAGGAGTTTACTCAACTATTGTTGATTGTCAGGGCACAATTGTGTATTTAGACTTTTCTTTTTCCCATATTAGCACTGAAAACTACACTCCCAGGGAGGGGCATGAACTGCAGATCTAGCAGATGATAGTAACTACATGTGTCACATGGGTAGACTGTGGAATTTGTGAACACTCTTTTTCGTACAAATTTCTGAGTATTTTATTACCATTCTTGATCTCTTCGGGGAGACAGCAAATTTAGGATGTTCGAGTAATTCTGCAAAAGACAGGATTTGAACGAAACCAGTCAGAATGGCCAGCAGTGTTTCAGGAAATGGGGCTTTCACACACCTTACACTATTAAAAGGTAATGAGCATCTGTTTTTAGGAAAGTATTTATACAACTGAGGTGATTCAGTTCAATCCACTATTAGGTTATTGAGTAGCAACTTAAATATCACACCTGGTGGTAAAGCCTTGCATTTCACTGATTGTTTTTCTGGATAATTTTTAGCAGTATTTACTGGAAGTTATGCTTTATGGCAATTAATTGTATTAAAGGGATTGTTTCATTTTGCTGCATGATGTAGGCTACTGTCTATCTATATCTGTACCAGATGCTTCAGCAAGAGTTTGTGAGGAAATACAAACAAGTTCTTTCTGGGATTCCTATTATTGTAGAACTGTTCTCTTGGGGTTTGGGGTTTTTTTGTTTGTTTATTTGGCTGGTTGGTTGGGGTTTTGTACCTGTGTATTGATATTAAAACAGAAGGTTTCCTTTAAATGTTGAGATGTCTTTTTATTCAATGAGTTAGACTGGGCAGCATTATTTCAGAAAATGTGGCTTTCAAACACCTTACATTCTTAGGGGAATAAGCATCCATTTCTAGAGAAATATTTATACAACAGAGATATTTGTTTTCATATAGCCTATAGAGATACTCTAATTGAAATGAATACTGAAGACTTGAAGATAAGCAAACTATTTCAGAGGAAAAATAAAATTATTTGCCTTATAAATACTATTTCTTCATCTCCTTTTTAGTAGATGCTTAGATAAATTGCTGAAATCGTGTAACACTACTGATTCATTGAGAATTCTGCATACAATTTTGTGAAGCTCTAGAAAGACTAATGAATTTTTTTAACACTAATTTCAAGAAAGTTATATAGTAAAACAACTCAGGGTCTGCAAAATACTTTAACATGCACATTAAGTCCAACTCAGTTCAGTAAGATCTAAGGACACATTTACATGCTTTCTTGTATCAGGGCCCAGGAGAGTAGATAGGATAGAAAGTCTTGTGAGCAGAGGACACATGCTGAATCTCCTGCTCAGAAGGAAATCCCATTTGGAAAGACAAAACTTCAAAAGTTTAATTTTAGAGTTTTCTAGGCAAAAAACCCTTTAATTTTGAATGTGGAAAATAATTCCTATAACTGAACTTCACTGAGCTTTTAAGAATTAAAAACAGCTGTGCAAAGTGTTCTGTGGAAGAGATTATATTGTAAAACTCAGATCCTGAAAACCAGGCCTAAGTCATTCAGTAAGAACTCTGCAAAATCTTATTTAGGAATACTTCTGGCATGAATAACTCTTCAGTTGAATTTATCTGAATTTTGCAGAAAAATACATTCTGTGTAAAAATTAGATATGAATATGGCTCCAGGATCCTATTTATTGATGACATTGATGCTTGCTTTCCAGAAATGTGTGCTTTATTGGCCAGAAAAAAGAGGAATCTATGGGAAGGTTGAAGTCCTTGTTAACAGTGTGCAAGAATGCAAAAACTACACTGTCCGTCAGCTTACACTAAAGGTAATAATCTGCATCTGAGAAGCATCATTCATAATGCTCTATTTTTTTCTTTAGTGTTAAATGAAGTTAAAGTGTTTGCTTTTTTTAAAGGATGTAATTTTTTTGCAGGAGGAGCTGTGAAGCTGCAAGGTAGAGTTGAGACCATAGTACTGGAATACTTATTGTATTGCCACTTTGTATCACTCTGGCAATAGAAAAGGCTTCCAAAAAGAGTGCAAGTTTCATTCTCTTGAATTGCATTTGTTTTGGGGCCCTTTTAGCATTGCCAAGGCAAAGTGAAGGGGTTTTAGTTAATGACAGAACTAACATAACATCGTTCTGAAAGAAGATATACTGCTCATGTTGTGTGCTGAGTGCAACTATAACCTATCTGAGAAGCTAAAAATACAAGAAGTGTATCAGGAAATCTTCATGCTTTCCTGGTTCTCACTAAACATTAATTATGTGAAGTAGGACAGATGCTCCTCTACTGAGTTACTCCTCATATTGCACTCTCATGCTATCAGATTGACCTGCTTCTCCTGACAGGCCATTACAATACATAATGTATTGGGAAAAAGTGTTTAGTGTTTCAGCCCCAGCATTGAGAAATGATCAGAAGTCATATCATAGCATCCAATACCAATTACCTTAGCCCATATTTAGCCCCTTTTCCTGTTGAAGTAAGTGGTAGCAGACTGTTGGAGAGGATAACTGAACAAACTGGGATATCTTATTATCTAGAAGGGCGGTTCTTCTGCATCTTTAAGTTTAATACTTCTGTAATTTTAGTATCAGACCCTTATGATAATGACTGTAAAAGGCAGAAATACAGGATAATTTAGAAATTCAGAAGCCCACATCAAGCTATTTTCTCTAGATGTTGTTGCTGCTAAATCAGAGACCTCTGACAATTCCCAGTTGACCATACAGTCATGAAGTCAAGTAGTCAGATGGACACAACAGAACTTCCACAGCTGGAAAAACAGCCAAGTTTTCAGGTGCACAAACCTGCACAATTGGGTGTCTGGAAGCACATCTGTTCCATCCACAATTACATCCTCCAAGTCTAATATACAAAATTGTTTAATCTCTCTTAACGTTTTTACTGTGTTTTTACCCTAACACTGTGAGAAATAAGAAGCACACAACTGTTGCAGTAAAATCTCGGTGCCCTTTGCAGCAGGGGGGTCAGTCCCGCAGTGTGAAGCACTACTGGTACACGTCCTGGCCGGACCACAAGACGCCCGACAGCGCCCAGCCTCTGCTGCAGCTCATGCTGGACGTGGAAGAGGACAGGGGGCAGTCTCCACACAGAGGGCCTGTCATTGTGCACTGCAGGTAATTAGCCTGCAGGCAATTAGCCTGCATCAGTCCTTCTCCTAACTGGCTGCCCAAAGCAAGACTACAGCAAGTGGCATCAAATTGCCCTCCTAAACAAAGAATGCGTTTGGGGAAGAACAGAATTTCCCAGTTCTTCTTCATGCTAATTGACTTTTCTAGTTCAACTCTGAGGATATGAGTTTTGGAGAGTTCTCCTTTGTTAGCAGATTGCTTCTGAACTGTTCTCTATTTCTGCCAATGAACCCTGCTTTTGAAAGACCAGCTGGAAAAAGTATTTTCCTTTTGTTTCTTATTTATGGTTTGCTTACATTTTTTTCTTGTTGCATGATTACATACCTAATTCAGATGCAGTGTCTGGTGACCAGTAGGCTAAAATATTGCAAGTCAGTTTTGAAGAGCAAGCATCAGGTACAAATTTGGAGATCAAAACACATCAGTACTAAAATTTGTGAACATTTTCACAAAAGCAGTTGGTTGGATATTCAAGAGCAAAGTGTTTTATTCAGTGCTCAAGAGCAGAGTTTAACTCACACAAATTATATGCAACAGAGAATGTCCTTCTAATAATTTTAATTTAATTCTATTTTATTGCTTTATATTGATTCATTGCCCCATGGTGCAATTTAAATAATAGGAAGTAGCACTAGATTTTTTATATTAGTGGAAAGAAGTAGATGAAGCAAAACAGAAAGTAAAAATAAAATCAGTGTTTTCTTACTTGGTTTGTCTTATAACAGTGATGATACATCTCTTACAGTTGGGAAAACACTCCTTTTTTTTCCTTGAAGTACATTAAATCAGACCTTTTCGTCTTGAACAATTTCTTTCCAGATCCATATTTAGGAGATTTAGAGAAATGGAAGAGAAATTTGAACCACCTGTAATTTTTGAAAACCAGAATGTGATGAATAAGCAACTTCCCAAATTTTATGCAGCTGTATTTATCAGGAATCATAGTTTCCCTAACAATGCACAAATCTGTGGATGGCTATTGAGATTGCCCTTTTTCTAGTACAGATCTTCAGTAATGAAGGTCATCAGAAGAATGGGATATGAGTGATATGACAGTAAGCTTACAGTCTGTAAGCATGGGCAGGAATTTATTAATGATTCAAGAGAGATATCATGGGCAGGAATTTATTAATGATTCAAGAGCGATATCATCTCAATTGTGATTAAGATTTTATCTCAGTTGTGATTAAAATTTATAGTTCTTCAGTCATAAGTCAGCTATCTATACATTCATTACACTATGATCTATAAATCTCACCCTTCGTTTTCCAGTCAAAAAGTTTCTTCCCTTTTATTGTCTGAGTGAGAGGGCTATGAAGATCTGGACCCTAACTTCATGTTTTAATGATTTTCCTCCAATTTTCCTGCCATTCAGCATGACAGCCATGAGCTGCACTGCTTTCCACATTACTTAAGCAAGAAGCTAAGTCGGGCAGAGATTCTCAAAATTGTTGAGGCCACAGGGATAAAAATAATGCCAAAATGGCTGTTTCCCAGCAGGTGTTAAGAAAACCTGGAGAGTTATAGCACCAAATCCTTCTCCATCCTGCAGAATCACAGGAGAGAGAGTTAACTTCATCAGCATGGGTCTAGGTCCTTTTTGCCTTCATGGTTAGAGGTATGGTTTGCAGAACCCCTGTATACTTGAGGGCTTTAAACATAATGCCCTACAGAATTTTGTCTGTAGGTTGGCTTGTCCCCCTTCTCGGTGCATATCTCCATCACTTGCTTGGACTGGGCCAGAGAATACTCAGACTTTGTAGTGCTAATGAAGCTTGGTTTTCTTACCATACACTCGTGTGCAATCTGAAAAAAATGTAAGCCTCACAATTACCCACAACTGGACTGCTGGAACAGTGCACACTTTCATTTCCCTCTAAGAAAGTGAGCTGAGAAGTCAGCCTTGCTGGACATGCACCCAGGAACTGTGGGTTCTAGCAATTCCATGTCTCATATTTTTTGGTGTTTTCATGTCTATTTAGTGTTTTCCACGTAACTCCTTTATCTGTGAGCTTCATTCCCCTATTAAATTTTGCCTTCTTTTCAGTGCTGGTATAGGAAGAACTGGATGTTTTATTGCCACAGCCATTGGTTGTCAGCAGTTAAAGGAAGAGGGAGTTGTAGATGCATTGAGCATTGTCTGCCAGCTACGAGTGGATCGGTGAGTTCCAGAAGAGCCATAAATCAGTGAATGATTCTGATAATCAGTCAATTATTCTGAAATCATTACTAAAATGATTTAGCAATGATCAGTTATGATTCAATAATGATTCTGAAAATATTTTCACAGTTGAATGTTACTTTACATGAAATGGCTGCCATTGCTTTTGCTGACTTTTATGACTCATTAACTGAATATTCAAGGTAACATTTGTATTTATGTCCTGAATAAGGAATCATGTTGTTTTCTGGGTGAAATTTCCATTGACTGAAATTCCCCTGAAATGACAACCCTGTGGTTGCTGGGCACTTGTGGCTTCTCTTTTCCCCTCCTAGAACTTCCTGCATGCTGTCTGCATCATCCCATTAGGACACAAGAGAGGTGAGGCAGTCTGGAGACCAGAGATTTTCTTTGTGCCTGGATTGACAAAGAAATCCAGGCTCACTGAGTGTGTAGTTTCTTTGAGCATTGCAGAAAGACAAATCTAGTGCTGTTGCTATTTCCTCAGCTGTGCTGGGGGTCCTTTTGAATTGCATTGGCAAATTTATCCAGCCTAAGAAAATACCAAGGCATTTGTTCCAGATTTTCTGAAGTCAGATCAATTCCCTGATTGAATTCACAGCTTGGGAGCAGCAGTGTAAGCCAGCATTGTTGCAGAGTGCTTTGTTTTGTGAAACCATGGCTGAAGAGGGATTTGTGTTTTAAAGGAGGATGCGGGTATTGTGCACAATGGAAACTTTTGGTTAAGTTGTACTTTTCTTTCTTACTCTGCTTGGACAAACAGGATTTTGTATAAAGTAAATAAACAGCATTGCACCAAGAATAGAGAAGTCTTCTCTTCTGCTATAGGTACCAGGTCATATAATCTCCTTGAAAGGATCTTAACTGCTTCAGACACACATCTTCTTCAAATGAAAAAAATCCATAAGGGTGCAAATGCTGAAAAAGAGCTTAGGTCAAAGGGCTAATACAGAATTTTCTGTGTTGTGAAGAGCTCTGAAAGATACTGGAACCAAGAAGTGCAGAAGGACCAGAATCTATATAGTTGATTGTGTTTATGGATCATCTCCTCTGCCTTCCTCTCCCACATGGCTTCATCATACTTCATATGATCTTTACAAGGCAACATGAGCCACTTGGAGTGTAATATTCTCCAAGGGAGTTATTGACCTAAAAATCTCAGCAACAAAATAAGCTGAGAGAAACATGCTTACTCTGTTTTAAATTATCAGCTGCAAATTTCCAACCTTCTTTTCTGAATATCTATTTGTCTTATTGAGAAAGGTTTGAAGTGTTCTTCCCCACTTTCGTATTTCTATTATGAAAGAATCTTTTTCTTATTGCTTTTAAAATCCATTATAGAGAAATGGAAGCAAACTCTGGTCTCAGCTGCATCTTTTAATATTGCTATTTCAGACATAAAAACCCCCCCAGATTTTCAGCATTATAACTTACAACACAATTTTATTGATTGGATCTGCCTAATGAACTTTCTTTTACATATTAGTATCCTAGATAAACTTGGAAAGAGAATGGAAATCTGACCCAAATGTAACATTCATAACAGCAATTTCCATGACACAAAGCTTGTTATAAGAGTTGTTAAATATTGTCATTTGCACATTTCTGTATTTTTTCAAGTTTCAGATTATATAGACTACAGAGATCTTGCTTCATATTCTCAGGCATTGCCTGAGACAAAGAGTATGTCTCTGTTTTAATTTTTAAAGACATTCTTCTGGATAAAACTCAGTAACCAAAACCTGTTTTTTCTTTTCTTGTTTTTATTTTTTTTTCAATTGGCCACATTGCAGAATGAGTCTCACTGATTTGGCAGCCAGTTTATAATCATGATTATTAAGGCAAAGCTTAGCAGCCCCTAAGACTTCAGTAGCCACTGCCAGCCCTACCAGATCACGGGTCCATGACGTGGCCAGGTGTCACTGTGACACAGACAAGGCTCAGTGAGACTGGCCTGCCCTGCTCTCACAGTCCTGACACGGTGGCCATTGGCAGGTGGTGTGTGAGACAGGGTCATTACACGTGTTGTGAAGCTGGCAAAATGAACTTGGCTGCAAGAGCTGGCTGTGGCCACCCTCGCGGTGCTGCGCTGCAGTTACCAGCACGGCCAGCGTTAGCCATGGGCTACAGCCGTGGGCAGAGCAGCAGCAGTGCTGAGCCTGTCTTCCTCAGTTATGCTGGCCAGCAGCTGAGCTCCAGTTTTTCCAGCAGCTGAGCTCCAGTTTTTCCTTTGTGCATCAGATTACCCTCAAAAAAAAAAAAAAAAAAGAAGGAGAGTTCAGCAGAACAGGATGGTTTTATCTGACCACCTGGGATCCAGCAACCTGGCTAAGAGGTAAACTGAGTATTTTATCCCTGGTATCCAATCTCCACTAGGTTGCTGGCCACTCTAGCTTATGCTCAGAGCTGCATCTTCCACACACAGGTTACTAATGGAATGTAACTCACATAGGTTAGTAATGGAATGACACTCAGGGATGTCTACTCTCATGTGGACTTTTTATCACATGAGTCCATGGCCACATTTCTACCAAAGTGAATCAAGCAATAGGAAAAAAGAAGAGAGCTGACTTGTGGGACTCACAAGTGGTGTTGTAGTGACTTACCAAAGCATTCCTATTGCCCAGCATATTCAGTGAAAACCAAACAAGCATCCAGACAAATTGCAGATGGTGGCAAAAAGTTATGATGGAAAATAATTTAATTAATAGTCCATTTACTCCCTGTAAACAGAGTTTTAAATAGTGCTCCAACAGGGATTGAGACAGGACAGAGCTGTTCCTAGGTAGGGTATGTCCAGGCACCACTTCCTTCTTAGCTGTTCAGTGTAAGTTAAGGGGTGAATGGATCTGACAGTAATCATTGGTGCTGAGCTAATATGAGAAAATGGACCATCTGCTCAAAATATTGACCCAGGATGGAGATACAGGTCTATGTGAATTTGTAAAAAGACAGACCCACAGGTCTGCTCAGCTTACTTTTTTTTCCCAGATCATTTTTTATATTCTGCAGCAGAAACAGGAAATGTTTGATGTGAGGCATCTTCAAGACTTACTGTGACATCGAGAAACTTTGCACATTCTTAACCTTAAAGGCACATTCTTGGAATGACATCCGATAACTTTGCTCTTGGCTCCTCAGACAGGATGAAAAGAGTTTCCAGCGTGCGTCAATTCATTGTTTAAGTGTTTTGACTAATGGCCTCAGGTTAAAAAAAAAAGTCCCAAACCCTGCATCACATTCATTCTGGAGCAGACTGTATGCAGCTGCACTAGCAGCAAGCCAGAGGGCAGGGTGAAGGACCCTTCAGCACCCACTGCTACCCAAGCAAAGATGGTCACAGTCCCTGAGCCCTCAGGATACCAGGGTCTGTTTCTCCCAGGCACCAGCCCAAAGAGTCCCAAAGAAGCAGAGAGCCCAGCAGCTCACAGAGTAGCTGTTAGTGCAGGCTGGCAAATAGACAAGGCTGCACACCCAGAGGTGCTGTAGCTGTGGCTACATCCCTTCTGGGCATTAGGGACATGGGAGAGGAAACCTCCCTCCTTGAGCAAATTTCCTCCTGAAATGCCCTTCCACACAGACATTTCCACAAACCAGTGTCTTGGGATCACAGATAATTCCCTGCTGTTAAACATGAGCCTTGCATAAGAACAAAGGTAAGAAGGACTTGGGGTATTGGTAGATGAAAAATTGGACATGAGCTGGCAGTGTGCACTTGCAGCCCAGAAGGCCAGTTGTGTCTTGGGCTGCATCTAAAGCAGCGTGGCCAGCAGGTCCAGGGAGGTGATTCTGCCTCTCTGCTCTGCTCTTGTGAAACCCCATCTGGAGTGCTGCATCCACCTCGGGGGTCCACAGGACAAAAAAGGCATGGGCTTGCTACAGTGGATCCAGAGAAGGGCCATGAAAATGGTCAGAGGGACAGAACACCTCTGTAATGAAGAAAGTCTGAGAGACATGGGGCTGTTCAGCTTGGAGAAGGGTCTGGGGACATGCTTTTACCACCTTTCAATATAAAAGAGGGCTTATTAAAAAGACAGAGAAAGCCTTTTTACCAGGGTATGTAGTGATAGGACAAGAGATAATGATTTTAAACTTAGAGAGAGTAAATTCAGATCAGATACTAGGAAGAAATTCTTTATTTCCCCATCCCTAGAAGTGTTTAAAGCCAGCTCTGGTTTTAGAGCAACCTGGTCTTAGGGGAAGGTGTCCCTGCCCATGGCAGGGGGTTTGGAAATAGGAGGTCTTTAAGGTCCCTACCAACCCAAACCATTTTGTGGTACTGTGGTTCAATAAATCCCATGTATAATGGCACTGAGGAGGCTAAGTTGTCTGAACCTCTGAATAAGCCTCATATGCCCTTAAGCTGACAGAGAAATGCACTGTTTGCCCACACAAGGTTCAGAAGCATCATAACCTCTTAATTGTGCTCACTAACACAGGGCAGACACCGTGGTGCTGGGCTCAGCCCCTGCCAGGCTTACACATGCTTTCTTGGGGATGTTGTATGTTGCTTCAGCACTGAAGAGGAAGGAGTGAGGATCACCACCACAAACAGTCTAGTGCAGCCAAAATTGTTTTAACCTGCCTTTCCTGCCAAGTCCTCCTTCCTGGATACATTCCCTTCCTCCACCCCTTCCACACAGCGGATCCAGCCTGGGAAGTGCACTCCCTTAGAGAACACCTTGGGGGAGCACTGATGAGGAAGGCAGGGAGGGAAGTTGGTTGGGAAGGGGTTGCGTGGGCAGAGCAGGACGCAGCAGTGAGGAGGAAGGAAGGAGACTAGGCAGCACAGAGGGCCAGAGCAAAGCCCTCCCATCACCTTTAGAATCTCACTGCATCTCCAGGCAGGGGACAAGCACAGAGGAAAGCAGCTGAAGGCAAAAGGCAGCCAAGAGTTATGAATTTGTGGATGTCTTTGTTGGCAAAGCTATGACTGCTGCATTTTGGGCTGCATGGGACCATTTAAGGGCCTGTGATTTTGTTGCTAGGAATAGCATATCATAATAGCCATGCAGCTTACTAAAAGGTGTTCCATATTTGCCTGAGCTCATTGGAGGAACACAGACAGCTGGTCACTTGCTTAAAGAAGTAGGTATTATTTTAATTATGGTTTTCCTGCCATAGCCATTTAGGCCATCCAGTAGCATTGAAGAAAATAAAAGAACCTTGTGGTTGTAGATAACGTTCTCTAATACTAAAGGACAATACTTGTTGTGGTAGTTTTACCATTTTTTAAATAGCCTGGTGTATCAGTACCATATTTGCTGTTAGGGATCTCATGAGATTTTCAGACGTGCTCCTGCAAGATATCTGGCTCCAACAGTGCTCTGGATTCAAATACCTCACAAATTTGAATGGTTCAATGAAGATCTAGCTGAAGCCAAATGTGATACATATCTTAATGTCTTCCTTCTCACTACAGCCATTTAGTCTTTCATCATCCCAAAGGTAGCTAGCTGCCTCAGGGAACACTGAGGATGAACCAGGGCCTTGTTTCTAGAAGCAGAATAGATAGCTTTGAATACCCTGGCAGATGAGAAAATAGAAGTGGAATTAGTAAACTTGAGGCCTTGCTCCATGAGAAGGGAGACCTCAGATACCTCAGTATTGACAGAAAGAGGCTCAGTTTAATTTGGGAGCTAAATGTACCACTCCTGTCACACCTACCTCCTGTAGGACATCCCCTTTCTACCACACTGCAACCAACACTGGAGATGTGGGACTTGATCCTCAGACTTAGACCTGAAAAATTTGTTGTTATAAGGTGAATGTATAAAATATAGGCATTTAGTCCAAGCTAGCTGCAGCCAGTTCTTTTTATGGTTAGGTTAAACTCTTTTGCATTGTTGGTGGTGGAATGATTCACCACTGTAAAATTTTGTAGGTGGTGGCTGTTCGGACAGGATGCGTTGTAGGCATTAAAAAGAGGACAGGAAGAGCTGTTCTCTGCACGGGCCATCTGCGGGTCACAGAAGGTTACATTTTTAGTAAAGGACAAAAATGAAAGGCCAGATTCTGTCTACTTCCTTGCTCCATCAGTGGTAATGCTGCATCCATGTGTCTGGCCTTCCTTGCCCAAGTGATTGAGCAAAATTCTCTTTGAATGTACTGAATTTGAAATGTAGATTTTAACACTGTAGATGCCAAATGTTTTCTTCTCTAATTCTTATCCTGATGGAACTGAGAACTCTTCATGTGGGGCATGTGGTGGATGGTGTGAGTTGTAAAGAAAGTAATTCTGCTCTGACAAAAATCTCCCACTTACTCAAGCAAACTCTAAGTCAAAAATTGAGAAAAGGGCTTGTGTTATCTGGTGGTCATGGGGCTGGCAGGAGCTGGAGGGTGTTGCAGTCGTAAGAAATAAGATTTCAGTGCAGTGTGTTTCCTTTCCAGGGGTGGAATGGTTCAGACCAGCGAGCAGTATGAATTTGTGCACCATGCACTGAGTCTGTATGAAAGCAGACTTTCTGCAGAAGCTGTCCAGTGAAGCCGAGGAGGGTAAAACCGAATGTCAGTCTCCTGGGGTAATTTGTTTCATTACCTACCAGCAGCTTCTTCAAGGAGTTTACTGCAGTGGGAGAGACGGCTTTGAGGCCAACTTCTGAAAGGATTGTGGACGGTTTGGCAAAAGTACAGAGATTGCTGGACCCTTACTATATATGAATGTATTGTGAGCTTCCCAAAAATGATTTATAAAGAAGGTACTGCACTGAAACTACACATGGATTTTGTGTATGTATCTAAAGGTGGGTTTAATTCTGTAATGCTGATATCTGCCATATGGAATGTATGTATGTGCTACTGCTGCAGTCAGATGGACATTGGGACTTCTACAGAAGAAGTGTTTAACAAGTGTATAAAAGCTTTGACGTTTGCAAACTGTCTTGTGAATGGACTGTCAACTGTACTGTAAAGTGCTATTACTGATTATGTGGTGAGCTTGTTTCTTGGCCACATAATATTCTTGCTGCTAAAATTGCAAGTGTTCAACTATGGATTTAAAAAAAAGGAGATAATAAAAAAATTTAAAATCTTGTTTTTGAAAATACTCAAAAGCTGTTAATATTTTATATTGGAAGTATATGTTCTTCATACTATTAACTATTAAATGTGTATTTACTGTTGGTCTTACAAAGCAGTTGCAGAGCACAATGTCTGTTATTCAGTGTGTATGTATTTACCCTATACTGTTGATTGTCTTAGAACATGCTTCTGCTACAGACCTGAATCCAGTGTATTTGTAAATTGTGTAAGTCATTCTACTTTTAAAAGAAACTTTGTAGCATATATTAAATGGTAAGGATTTTAAATATTTGTCTGTCTTTTATTAATACAGAAATTTTTGCATATGTTGTTTATCTGCTCTATTTCTTTCAGTAAGAGATAGATGCCTTTAGTGATACGGACTCTTCCATGACAGGTTATACAAGAAAGAAAATGCTGCTGTGACTCTTTCCTTTATTGTTAAGTAAAAGTTTGTTTTTAAGAGATATGTGAAGTTGGCATTATGACTTACAGCACTGGGAGGTCTGTTTACAGGGTATAATGAGTTTTTAATGCAGTGATGTTGACTTTGCTTCATACTGCTAATAAATTACCCTTAATATAAAATAACTGAAGTCTCTATTCTTGCCTAGAGTAGTTAATGCACACACACTCTTGCACCCCCATAAACAGGCTCAGCCCAGCACAATTTGGTCAGTCTCCACCATGGCTTCAGACCCCCTGGGAACCAATCCAGAGGACATGGGCAATCCCCAGCTGACATGGAGCAAGGTGCACCACCTGATGGGAAGGCAAACCCAGCATCACTTGATTACTCAGGAGGAGTTTCTGTAAGAGCTGGTACAGATGCCAGAGCTTTGCCTCCTCCTCTTCCCCTTCCTCCCCACCCTCCACTTGGCTTTTTAGAGCTTGTGGAGTTAGAAATACCAATATTGAGATTTTGCTTGATTGTGTATAGTTACAAAAAACCGATGTTTTTTACCTGGATAATATAGAATATACTTAGTCAGCACCATCCAGATTGTAGATTTGTAATAGTTCACAAGCAACAAATTACACAAAAGTATGATCCCCTTTCTTTTATTCTAAAGAGATTCAATATAATCTCTTTTAATTTCCCAGATGTTTAAAAACTTCTCTTTTGCTCATATTTTTCCAAAACAAACCAACTAGTAAACTGAAGAATCATATAAAAGGACAAAGTGCTGTAAAACCCCCCAAAACAATTGAATAGAAGGAAGTGCTCGTCACTGACTTTTTCCCCCGTGAAGGCACATTTCCTTCCTAGCCTTCGCTTCACTTATCTGAGGTGGGTTTTTTTTAAGAGAAGCATGGGGAGTTGCTAGAGGGAAAATGGATTCTTTATTTCACGTCCTGGTTTCTACCTGTCTTGCCTTGACACTCTCAGGTAAGTGTCTCTCCCCACTTCCCCTTTGCCAAACTGCTCTTTCTGCCACTGAGCAGAGCCCTCCGGCACAGCCGGTGACTTGCAAAATCCGAGTCACCTCTCTGGGCTTCATACCAGAGGAATGAGGGGCAGGGCCAACACAGCCCGTTCTGTTTAGATTCCTTTCCAAAGGAAAATAAACTGCCTTCTTCTATGCTGGAGATGCATCTTCTTTTTTAAGAAAATCTCCTGATAGACAATCCAGGAGCTGAGTTTTTGGGACAAATGCTTCAGAGGGGAGAATCCTATCTTTTATTCATACTCTGTGAAACTTCAGAGACAAGAGCTTTTGGTAATGCTTAGTGAGAAAATACCCAGGTCTGTAAAAACAGAGGAATGGCAACATCAGCTGAGGGAAATAAATCCACATTTGGTTTAGCACTTTGTAACTGATGGGGCTGGAAATGTTTGAGTAATGTTTGAGTAAATGAGATTAAAAATAAAGAACAACCTAAATATGATATGGCAGGGAGGCTTCGTTTGAAATAACCAGTCCTGTGTTCTGTAACAAGTTTGCATTTTGCATTGGTTACTTTGTGGGGTTTTGATTAATGCACTGTAATTTTCTTCATTTGAGTAGTTGGTGTGTTGATCTTTAAGTGTGGTGACACAGAGAGCTAATCTTACATGAATTGGAATGGTCACAAAGCTAACAGCTAGAGACATTGGAATAAATCCAGTAAAACAGATGTACTTCCTATCCTAACCTCCATTCCTGTAACACAGGCACTGAGAGACACATAGATTTGTGAATATCCTCCTACATGTTGCCCTCAGAAACATTATGAATTTTACTAAAACAGCTTTCAGGCAGTAAATTATATTTTTATAAGTCTGTGTTGTAAAACTGAAACAGAGACTGAGAACTCATGTAGATGTCTCTATGCTTTCAAGCTGAGGGAATGAGGAACTGGTGTTTGAAGCTAATTCTTGGATTTATTTTATATCCAGTTTAATTTTTTCTTATTTTTATATATAATGAAGGTCAAGATTACCTTGCCACAATAGCTTGGAGTTTTGCAATTTCATTATTTACGTTACCAGCACATGCATCACGTGGGTATTGTGTTTGGAGGGGATTCTTTTAAATAGGTTCAACTTATGGGAAATTTCATGAAAAGTTAAACACAGAGATTTATTTGCTGATGTATTTTAAATCATTGAGAATTTTCTTTTTGTCAAGTAAGTGTGTAATCTATCGCATTTTTCTGGAATTTTCCTTTTCCAGAAGGGTTTCTGATTATCCATGTGCAGAAACAGCAGTGTCTTTCAGAACAGAGAGGAGTCATTATGGAAAAGTGCAATATGAGCAGCTTGAACCAGAAGTGGCAGTGGATGGCAGATGACAGGCTCCTGCACGTGAGGTCTGCCCAGTGCCTGAGCATCTCCACGCACTCTGCTCTGTCCTCTCGCAGCATCCTCGTCGATTGTCCCCAGGCAGTCAGGTGGAATTGCCACGAGGAGGGGCTCCTGAAGGTGGCCAACACCTCTCTTTTTCTCACAAAACAAGGTCAGAAGGTAATGGCCAAGCGGAGTAAAAAATACCTTCACACTTGGATGCAGCTGAAAGCCAGCGAGACGGGAAAACCCGTTTATGTCAATCTGTGCTCAAAGCAAGGTGAGTTTTTCCCTCAAGGAAATATCCTGGGAGTTTGGGTAACAAAAATGTCTCTGTTCTGCTAACTCAAATGTGAAAAACTGCGATATTTTATTTAGACAGAAGAATGTTTTTCACAGTCAAAAAGCTTTTTGAGAACTATTAAAGAACAGCTGAGAGAAGTGGTGTCTTTCTCACAACTGGTGGAGTTTTGAGCCACTTTGTATTTTCAGGATGTCTCTCCTTTTTTACTCCCAGTCTTGGGATCAATGTGCCTAAATGTAAGCTCANACTGGTGGAGTTTTGAGCCACTTTGTATTTTCAGGATGTCTCTCCTTTTTTACTCCCAGTCTTGGGATCAATGTGCCTAAATGCTCACTATTATTGTGTCATTTCCTTTTTCCATTTCTAAACTATGAGTACTGATTCCCAGTACTTTTTCAAAATGTGGATGCAAAGAAGTTCTCCTCCCCATTCATTTTATCATACAAATCCAGATTCAATCTGTCAAGAGCAAAAGACATCTGAAAATCAAACATATGCACAATTATTTTTCTGATTAACCCAAATGCATTATTAGACCAGTCATGGCTTACACATTCATGTGTTTACTCAGTGTAATTTTGCTCTTAGATGGCATATACATGAGAACACTCAAAATCCTGAGAATAATGAACTGAATCAAAAGTCTCAGAAATTCTTGGAACAGCACCTTGAAATGCAAAGGTCTGTGCACATACTTACAGACACCTACCAGTATGTCTCTGTAGTGGTGGTTTTCCATATCCATGGAAAAATGGAAGGTACAATGGTTTGAATATTGCTTGATAGTGCTTTCTTCCATGTCCTGTTGTCAGTCCTTCTGGCAATCCTTTTAATATTGTTCTTGTGCACTATTAAGCAGTTCTTCATAGTAAATAAGAACACCCTACAGACTTTTTTTTTACTGGGGAACAGTTAATTCTTGTCTTTACAGGGTTAAAAAAATGTTTTATGACCCCAAACTGTTGCATATGGCCAAGTTTTCAGAAAGTTTAAACCAAATCCTCATTCTTTCTAAATTCCTAGCTGTTGTAAGGCAGGGTACTATTTTTTTCAGCAAATTTGCACTTGCAGAACTCTACTCATAGGAGCAGGACTACTCATCTGAGTGGAGGTATGAAAGGATAACTTGCAGAATCAAGGAATGGAAAAGTAGCCATGATGCCATCCCAGCCCTCCCATCTATGTTAGAGATTAAAAAGGCAAAATAATGTGAAGTCCTGTGGGGTGTGTATGGCTTGCATATTCAAAGACACTATGAACAGTTCAGATGAGCTACACAGGTAGTGTTATTTCCTTTAGAGAACTGGAGGGAGGGTGGCCTAACAACGTTAAAGAAACCTTACACACTTTTCTTAATCATCCTCAGAGAAGAAGCAATTTAAGACCAATAAGCACTAAGACAATTGTCAGGGGATATTAAAGCACTTTCTCATCTATTTACTGTGCTCAGTCCTTAAATGAATTTACCTTAATTTTCCTGAAATTCTCTCCATAGACAGGCCTGTAAATCCTTTCTAAGAGTTTTACTTATCTTATTTTCAATAGCTCTGGGAAGCTCAGTTGAAAAATCAACAAAAAATTATAATCCTCAATACCCCTAACTAAGAATTTTAAGAATATAAGAAGCTCAAAAAGTGCAAATAGTGCAAAGAGATTAATTTTTCAAATAGTAGTAAGTACTATGAGAACAAAATCTAATGCCCCAAGTTCTGGTTGTGACATCCATATGCATGTCAAAATTTTCAGTGCTGAATATGTAAAGTTAGTCTTCCAAGAACATCTATCTGCTTTCAGTACAAGCAGAAGTGGATCACCCTAAAATAACAAATTTGGTCTATATTTAGCTAAGATAGTAAAAATTGAGCAAGATCTTTGGAGCTGAAATGGCTGTAAGTTTTTCTACTCCTGACTAACACCATATTTTACTATAATTTACCCTCTGTTTTCACAGTACTCATAAAAATAGTTCTATTTTGGCATAGGAGCAGCTCACTGAATTGCATCCCAAACATTGGGTTTGGAGCTTGTATATCCCCGTACAAGCTCCAAACCAAATAACTGCAACTACCTTTTATTCTGGACCTTACTCAAATATCAAACATGATTTTTCTGAGCCTAGGGGAAGTCTGAGCTTGGATTTGGATTTCAAATCAACCATCTGAGCTGTGTTTGGATTTACATGTTTTGCAACAGTCCTGACCTAAATGTTTGTGGAAACCAAGATCAATTTGGGAATGTATCCCATCTCTGCTCACTCAGAGATAATTCCAAATCTAGCAGCAAACAGTCCTTCTCACACAGACTCATGTTTGAATCTGGCCTCTGGCTGAAACAGTTAATATGAAGAATGGTCATAAGGTATCAATATCCCTTGAGAAAGTGAGACTTCATTCAATTCACCAAATTCATGAGGACATTCTGGGCAGAGAGAGAAAAAAATCAGGAATGGAAACAGGTAGGAGGAAAAGATGAGGCAGGTGGAAGAGGTAGAAGGTAGGATGACTGAAAAGAACAAAGACTGTTGCATGTAAATAACACTTGTGGGAAAAAATGTCCACCACTAATGCTGACACACTAACACTGATGTCACTTCTGAGCTGCATAAGCAATTCTTACAAGCTTCTTTTGTTCTGGGTAGGTTAATTTCAATAAAATATCCAACTAAGAACAGATGCAATGCTATGTGGCACCTTGAATGTTACCAAGAAACCTCAAAACCAGTGCTGACCAAAAATTATTTACTAAGTAGAGAATTACTTCAAATAAGGAGGCACAAGGCCAAGCTGTATGCTGCTGTTATGCAGAGTTCTAGAGACTGTCACACAGGCTGTAGAGCAGTCTGGATGCAGAAGGTGATGTGAACTGGTTTGCAGTATGATGCTCTTCATTGCATTTCTCTTCTATCATATTGTACATGGTAGGGACAACCTTAGAGCTGTGGAAATCGGGGCACTCAAAAAGAGTAGCTGATTTTGAGGAGGATTCACTTACTGTTGTGTGTACTGAAGAACCACAGTGGGATCTACAAAAATATGAAACATGTTGGACAAGGAATTCAAATAACAGCTAGAACCTCTTTCCATCTCTTATTTGTTTGCAGCCTGAAATAGACAAAACATCAGGTACCAGATGTGAGCTGAAGTCTGATGTGCCATCTGATATCCACACTGTTCCTTCCACTTTTTCTACCCTTGGTTCTTGTCCAGGATCATTTCTTTCACATGAGCTTCTCTCTTCCCCCTTATCCCCCTTTCAGTTTGGCTGCTTCATAAGCAGAACTTCAGCTAATTAGGTTCACATCCCACTGCTGAAACTTCAGTGGCTGAGATGGAGCACAGAAGAGACCAAAGCAATGCACACTCCAAGCATGCTCTAAACCACTGGAGCAGCAGTAGCAACTGCAGAACAGGGAAAGGAAAGACAAATGCATCTTCTTGGAACTCTTGAGAAGGTGGAAAAGCACCAAAGAAGGGTGGCAGAAGCACAGAAAAGGCAGCAACTCTTACACATTTTTGAAATAATGTAAATTAAATATCTTTAGGCTTTGAACTTTCCACACCTTTAGTGTTTGTAGATACTGCAATAATCGATCCATAAGTTCACTACAGGTTGGAATTTTTTGTATGTGTAACTTTTACAAATTTCTTCAGTATAAATTAGAACAATGATAAACAATATTTTCATTCCACCTTTAAGATGACCCCAAACATTTTTCCTAAAATACATCCACTGAAATTAATTTTAATCTCTCCAAGTTATTTCATAGGGTTTTGTAAGCAAGTTTACTGACATCTATGTGAACCCATGAAATATCAAAAATTACTTGAATCTTCTTTTTTTTGGTCAAAGAAATGCATGGCAGACCACTTTTGCTGAGCTCCACCTGGGCAAAGAGAGGCATCAATGCCAGATCCTTGGATATAACTACAAGATCTTGTACACAGTCCAATAGCATACTGAAATAAGCTCAAAGATAAATGTGGATTTAGATTTTCTAAAAAGAAATGGAGAAATCTGCAGTGTATCCTAGGTGTTTGGGTTTTGTAAATTTTCAAAGTCTCAGTGAGCCACGGCACAAAGAATATAGAACAAAACCAGCTCAGCTTCTTTCATAGGGAAAAAATGGGACAATAGGCACAGCTTCCCAGAGAAATCAGGAAGATGGCAAGTCCTGCTTTATGATTTCATCTTCTCCTGCTAGTGCTAACAAAGACATCAATTCCAAAGAACTATACTGGTATTTTTCATTATTATATTCTCTCCCTTTATTTTGTGTGGTCCTCCATGTAGAAGCTGGAGTGGGTTTGAACTTCTAGGTGTCTAAATGTAGGTGTCTGAAGGAAGGGATTATTTCACTTATCTCAACAGGGTGTTTTTTGTCATTTGAGGTGCTCCATGATATTCCACCTGATGATCTCTGACTGCCAGCCCAGAAAGACATAGGTCTCCCATAAGTGTTATGAGAGCTCTGAGCAGATGCCTCAGATGCCTGAGGGCAGTTCAGATTCCACTAGGTTTAGGCAAGTGAACCAAGACCTAGCTGTTGATGTAATTACTGAGTATCTGAGCTCTCTTCAGTAGAGGTGAAATCCATGGAGTTAATGGAGTCCAGGTGCCCTTCCAGTGACCAAAAATCTACTTCAGGATGAGCTGGAACTACCCATAGTGTCAGAAATAAGGCTGGTACAGCAATGGTGTTATCATCATAGTTATATGGATGTTCTGCTACCACTGATGCTGAAAGAACCTTTAAGTGGCCACTTCAGCATTTCAAAAAGAAGCAAATAAAAGAGCAGCTCAGGGTAAGACTGGAATTTGGAGACATTTGACCTCTCTGGCATGAGATACAAATGAGATACTAACTTCTACAACATTCGAATAAAGAAGATAAAAATTTTCAAGCAGCACAGATTTTGCAGGTTTTAAAAGTCACGTTGAATGGGAAAGAAAGGACATTTAGTAGATTTTGTTCTTCTGTCATACTCCTACATACAACAGAAATCTGAATTACATTTGTTATTTTTATTTACAAATAGTTAGCTCAAAAAAAAGTTCATCTTGTCCTGCATATAAAGAGATCTTCCAGCAACCCCTTCTTGTTTCAAGTCTTGCAGTGAGCCAGATGCAGTGTTATGGAGAATTTTGTATCTTATACACTAGATATCTGATTCAATTATGTTTCACTAGCAGTTCAGCCTTAGTTTTCTGAAACTGTGTTGTAATAGAGTCGGCAGATCAGTACAATGTGAGCTCTTTCAGAAAGCTGCACTGTGCTGGCTCAGCTAAGGCTGAAGGCACCACTGTAGGGTTCTCAGTTCTTGACAACTAAGCAGCACTTTGCTAATCATACACACAAATGTATGGAAGGCCCTTCCTTGTAAGCAGCCTGCTGCTGTGCAGATGGATGTGGTTTGCAGTACACCCCGTGGATGAAATATGCACTTAGTCAGAACATCATCATTTCTCCTGGGTGTGCTACTGATTATTACAATATTATGTTCACACACTGTATATCATGCAGCCACTAGTGATCAACATCAGTGTCAGTGTTGCTGTTCTGTTTCCAAGCACAGTTTTATGACTGATTTCCAAAGAGGCTGCTAGAGCAATGCTAAACACATCTGAAAAATACCACTGTTGAAATTTCTGTGTACTTTACTAATGTCCAGAGAGCAGGTGAGTTTTTCTAGTTAAAAAATTCAGAACTCAAGTTGTATAGAAATCTGCTATGTGAGCCTTAAAATATGCAGCTTTCTTTTTTAAATGCCTGCTACTGAAGAAGGGCTATGAGGGTCCTTATGCTAGGATCACGACAGTGGTTTTACTTAGAATATAAATGTGGATTCTGACTTTCTTAAAGTGGGAACAGGTATGAACCCCATTAGTCAGTCCACTGTAGGATATATGGAAAGTACTGGTACATGAATCTGAAGTTCCAGTATGGCATAGTCCTATACACAAGTCACTTCTATCCATAGGTAACAGACTGTAACCAGTATTTTCTGGGAAAGATCCTTTAGCTGGAAACCAAGAATAGCCCAAAGCTTAACAAGAACGGTTGGGTCATGCAGGGACCAAGTGCTTCTTCGTGGGACCTCCTTGGGCCGGTGGAACTTTTCTGAGGACCAAGTGTTTTGCTTTCAGGACAGGCGAGCTCTTCCCTCAGCTCCTGCACCAGGAATGCCATTTATCCCCTGGCTGCTGAGTCCTATAAATGTCACTGGCAGCACCAGCTTCCCTTTTATGGAGGAGCAGCTTTCCTAAAGCACAATTGCATTGGAATGCAAATGCCTTCCTGCTGGAATCACTGCTATTTGCCTGTAAATTAAGCCAAGATTTATTTAATTTTTTAGTGTGTTTTCACATTGAGTGTGTAAATATATATTTTAGAACTTAATGGAGTAGCCTTTTTCCTTAGTGATTGCTGACTGCGCAGATACACCCTTTTCTTTGCTGTCTTTCTATCAGTAAGTTCTACTTCCTGCTGAACTCAGAGATATCTGAGGGGCACAGAGCTCCTTCCAAGTCCTTGGGGCTAGGATTTCTAGTTGCCTAACACAGACTTTCAGAGACCCACCATTAATAGGAGATCTCCAGGAACAATGACTGACAGGGAATGTAGACTAAGTCTGGACTTGTGTCAGCTAATGGGTTTGTTGCAGCAGCTGAGGAGAGCTTGAGCACAATCCTGGTGGGAGCCATGAAGGAATGTGACATGGGACCACAGCAGGCTCTGCACCTCAGGCTCTCTACAGGGGACTCTGCAAAGGCAGCAGCCTGAAGATGATGGTGCAGAGTTGGACAAGACCTGAGGTTTCAATGAAACCCTTTGCACAAGTGTAAGAGAGAAGAATTGCACCTGTATCATTGTTTTCACTGCCTTGATTTGGAAAAATATTTGATGAACATTTTTGTAATTTAATGGACACTTGGAATTTTTTTATTTCCAGAGAAGCACAATTAGATAAAAGGAAGGGAAACATCTACTCTGGATACCAACCCATTCCAGTAAACCACTGCTTTTCAAAAAGTTCCAGGTGAATGCACTGTGCTGTCAAGCACAGGAAACACTTACGTGGAAATGTCTCCTCCTAGGTTTACAGTCTCACTTTTCTCTGCCAATGAGAGTGCTGCAAATTTCTTTACATAAACATGTTAACATATATATTTACACATAGACAAAAAAACTGATAATGTTGATTTTGTGGAAGCTCACCCACTGCTCCTTTGGGTAAGAGGTAATCACACATTGGCCAGCTAAGACACCATAATTGCACACCAAGTAATTGCATTTGAAAGCTTCTGCTGCAATTTAACCCAGTCACTACTTTGTTTTTAAAGGATTTGTGAGCTAAAATTGTTATAAATGGCAGCCAGCCCAGTGGCTCAGCAGCAAAACAAGGTTCTGTCATGCTAGAGACCCCAGTTCAAGGACAGACAAAGTGTCTTGGGCATCGAGCCAATACACACTAGCTGTGTTACAGCAGTGGCAGGGCAGATTTTTGTGAGAAGGGGCCAGTGAGTAATTCCAATAGTTTAGCTGAAATGTGATGCTACCAGATGTAGAGGCCACCACAGCTTGAACCCTGCCCTCACAGCCACAAAGAAAGGATATTAAATACATACCAATGGGGAGGAAGAGCCATGAAAATGTGGAGGAAAAATGTGTAGTAAAATCTTTCCTGAGCTCTAATTGCAGTTTTGGCTTTCTCTGAAGTATACGTGACTGAAAAAGCGAATCCACTGTCATATTAACAGATGCTTCAGTTAAGTGATAGATCATTAGCTGAGCCTTGGGAAGGCAGGTGAACTCAGGTCTGCATAGGACTGATTTTAGAAAGCAAGAGAAATGTTCATGTGGGCACAAGGATCTTACCTTGAACAAGTACCTTGATAAAAAAAAAATCTTGAAAAAATCATCTTGAAAAATTATAGTGAACAAAGCCATGTTTTAAACTTACACCAACAAAAGGCAGATGAGAATCTGGCCCAGGCATTTAGAAAGGAGGGGAGAGGGTTGACAATATAAAGCTGATACTGTGTGCCATTTGATAGATACAAGCAAGTGGAAAAGTTGCAAGTGAAAAACATTGTGCCATTAAGGACAAAGAAAACCTTTCTCTTCACTTCAGAATCACTGACAGACTATATTTAAAATGAATGCTATGAGCGTTCAGGGACATTACTTTTTTTTTTTTTTGGTTGTGTTTTGCAGGCTTTGGTATTTAAAGCAAAATTATTTTGCACTGAAAACAAAAAACCTTTAGAACTGACAGGTGCACTTAAATTACTTGGAAGTTGTATCAGCTACATTTATTGAATATAATGAATTGTTCATGAAAATGTAGAGCTGATTTCAATCATTTGCCTTTGTTTGTCTTAGATCTCCAAGACGCAGACACTTCTGTGTGGAGCACTAGAACTACATACCCCTCTTCAAATGCTGTTACTTCTAGACCTGAAAATGTGTTGAAGAGTAGCACAGAGATGTTCATCAGAAATGTGACTGAATACTTCAGTAAAAATTCCATTGAAAATCTCTACTTTGACTTGAAATCTCCAGTAACAGAGAAAGCCTGGATTCCAACAACCACTCTTCATTACTCTAGCACTACAGAAGAGGTAAGACAGAGAACTACTGATTTTTATTAAGCCTGCTCCACTCTGTGGAGCCTGATAGCTATTACAAGTGGATGCTTTGTGGGCTTAAAAAAACAACAAACCAAAACCTGAAAAAAACTAGCTACAGGACTAAGCTTTGTTCTTTTTTGGTAGGATGTCTTGTTTTGGTGTTCATGCTGACAGTGTCCTTTGCTAGAAGCATAGCTGCAGAAAAATTCTGCCTCTTCTGTACAGCCCAATCCTGGTGCACATATTGCACTGGGAAAAGTTCAAGGGAAATTATCAGGATATGTGAGAAGCAATGGAAAGCTCCTGGATGTGGCAGGACCCACAGGAGCTGGGTATCTGCTCTCAGTGACCCAGGCTCTGTTATTCTTTGTTGCATGATGGGAGGGTCTAGCTCTAATTACATGCTAAGAATTACAGTATGCAATGACCTTATTTACAGAGAATTACATACATTGTTTACAAAGCAAGAGAAATCCAAATGCTTTAACTGGCCTCAAAAGGAACCCTGGCCTTGGCCATGGTCAGCTTATCTGCTGGCTGATAGGCAGAGTGGAGACACACAGACACTTCTTGTTCTCTGCTCTGTCTGACCACAAGCCACCCCAGCAGAGAAGGTGAATGGGGCTGCCAGCCCCAGCTGTAGAAGGAGCACATGGCAGGCCATTTGCTCCAAATCAATTTCCAATCTTCCTTTTCTGCAAGACTCAGTTCAGTAATCTGAGAGCAAATCTGGAATCACCGTTGGCAAAATGAGTAAGGGCAGTTAGAACTAAAGCATTCAGGACAGTATTGGTCACTGTATCACTATTATCACATAGTGGTTTAGAATAGAAAATCCCTGAATTCCCTGTGCCTTATCTTCCAGGAGACCACACTACACTCAATGTATTGGGGCAGGCAAACATGTTTCAGTTACTTCTGTGTGTTGCAGTGGATAAGACTGAGAAATGTGTTTTATGTTTGGGAAGGCTGTGGACAGAGTGTCAGGGTCCATAAACTCGATGGTTTATGGACCCTGACACTGCTGTCCTAATGCTGATGAGGGGAAGGGACTGAGCCAAGGATGGACACACTGCACCCCATCCCACAACTGATGCATTCTTTACAAATATGATCTTCCTGGCTTGGTGCATGCAGGCTGAGCTTATTTCCTCATGCCCTCCTTTCATTTGCATACCTCCTGCACAGAATACTGGTTGCTTCCAAATGGAAAGGTCCTATAAAATCAGGTGTTACCCAAACTGCCTCCAGCACTACTATGACATAATCCTGCCAACACTAGAGAAATGCACCATTTGAACAGCTACTACTGCCTCCTGTGTTTCTACCCCACTTCGCCTCCTGAATCACAACATTTGCACTGAGCAAGCTGCTTAGGCCAAAACTTTCAAAACAGAATTCTGATAATAAGCTGTCTAAGCACATCTGTGAGAAAGAAAATCAGTAATAGCTTTCTCTTGTAGCCTCCAACTGGCTCTGAACATTTGAATCTAGATACACTAGTTTAGATGCACGAAATCTTTGGCCTCCACCTCTGCTTCCCAGTCTTTAAAATGGAGTAAAAAATATTTTTTGTCAAACTTCATGGATGTTCAAAGCATTAACTGGATTTAACACAAGACTTTGAAAACATAGCATAAGTGCTGAGTATTGTTGTGAGGAAGACAATACCTTCTACGAACTGCATTTGCCCAGGCTGGGGGCTCTCGTTTGCAGAAGTAAAGCCATGTTATTATTTGGCTGTGCACATACTCATTTTGGGGGGGACAATAGTGACATTTCAATTGAACAAAATGTTTGGTTTAGAGCTAACTTGGATTTCAAGTAAAACTGCAGCTTGCACTTTGAATCCATGACAAAAGCTATGCAAAGCCCATTTCCTCTTGATTAGAGAGACAGAGAGGTTGGTGTTAAAAAAAAAAAAATCAGGAAACCTTGGGAAAGTGTCTGAAAGGGACTTTGGAGCCTGCTATTAGAGACACGTCCGGCAACTCCCAAAACTCACTTCCAGTTCTTTTTTCAGTTTAATTAGTTTCTTGGCTTGCCACACAGGTCAGTAAGTGTTAAAGGCTGTGTGACTGCTGATTTACTAAAAGCCCATTTATTCAATACCAGTCTGGAAATAATTGCTTGCATTATGTTGGCTATTCTACATAAATATATTGCCACCAGTGTGGCATGATGGGCCCCTCCTGTTTTATTCCAGTGCTGGCATAGGCATCTGTGTCAGACCTTACCCATGTAGCAACTTTTGCTGGATAACATACAGAAGGAAGTCTCAAAACCTGTAATAAACCAGTACTTTCCTACTAATACCACAAAGTAAAGATTTTATGATAGCAAGAATAAGAGTAATAAAGTAGGAACTTCTGAATTATGACCACTTCTGAGAAGTCATCAATGGTATGATAATCCCCTTGCTAGCTCTTTGGGGTTTGGTTCCTCCTTCTGTCTGAAGGATGTAAAACATCTCTTCCAAAGGAGATCTTCTTCTGTGATGGGCTTGAGAATGGCATAATAACCAACACAGACTTACATTGTCACTTAGGGCAATGATCATGAAGTTATTAATTGTCCTCAGCTTTGCAAAGTACAGCACAACACTTTCAGTGCCATGTCCCTAGGACTATGCACGGAGCTCCACTGGGACAGATGAAGTTTTCTGTAGGTGCAGGTAACAGCCTTGAGTGCTCAGACTTGATTTCAGAACAGAAGAATGACAGCTAAGGTTTTTCAGATATTTGTATGCTGTTTGACAGGCTGGTGCCCAGAAAAATCCTAGAGCAGCAGCTCTCCTAAAAGGCTGACTAATGTTTGTAAAACTAGAACCTTTTCCTCCCTCAAAGAGAGCAAAAATGATACAAAAAATGGTGTTGAATTTGCTTGAGGTACTGCTTTTAAAAGTTAAAATCCCACATGCATAATGCAGTACAGAAAGTTGCAGAAAAATGCCATTCTCATTGAAGAAAGTAAATGTCAATTTCCTTTTCTTTTGCGAACCCCTAAATTCACTCATGGCTGCTATTGTGTATTTGAATATCTGAAGGTGCAAAATTCTTCTGTCTGCACTTCTTCTCTGTCACCCCACATACACACTTACATGCAAGTTTGCAGAGGCTGAAACTTAAGAAGGAAACAGGCATGCATGACAGAAATGAAAGTTGTCATTTTGGCAGTAGCCAACTCGGAGTTGCATGCAGCTTTATTGATGCAGTCTGAAAACAGGGAGACTTTCTTGCTTTCCATGGTGTGTGTCATTTTAGCTTGGGAGTTCTGTGGGAAGGAATTGTTTCGAGGACACAAGTTGAAACAGAAAAGGGAGATCACTTGGCCGCTCACAGACAGACCGTGCTGCTGCAGGCAGGAGCTCAGTGTTGGGCTCTGCAGGACCTCCTGGATGCAAGGCCACTGTTTGCAGTGCCACATGGCACATGGGAAGAGAGTGGAGGCCTTGGTGGTCTATGGATAACCCTTAAAAACATCAGAGTTTGGGATGCAGGAGCTGGAGTGGTGGGTTGGTGATAGCTGAGGATGAGAGGAGGGTGGGCCAGGAGCTAGGACAGCAGTGAAGGTGTGAGGAGAGCAGGCATGCGAGGTGAGGTGGCCTGGAATGAAGCAAGAATGAGGAGAGGTGGGCAAGAGGAGGGGCAGGCAGGAGGAGAAGGAGCCATACGAGGCTAGGCGGCTGTGAGGTGAGGCAGACAAGAGGCAAGGTGGGAATGAGGCAAGACCAGCATGAGACAAGGCAGCTGCGAGGCGGGGCAGAGGCAAGAAGACATAGTGAAGCGATCAGCCATGAGACAAGGCAAGGCAGCGCCAAGTGAGGTGCAGCCAGCGTGAGACAACAGTGCCGGCCCCCAACAGCGGCACCGCCTGAGGGGCCGAGGGGCCCCGTGCGCCGGGGGGAACGCTTGGGAAGACAAGACACAGGGGAAAAGCGACATGAGGAGGAAGCAGCGAGGAAGGAAGGGAGGTGGGGTGGGAGAGGAGCCGGGAGGAAGGTGGGATCCTTAAGGAGAGAGGGGCGGCACCCCGGGGCCGGTCGCCTGCCCGGTGGGCGGCAGGTCCCGAGCTTCGCCCCCCGCAGCGAGACGCGAGGAAATCGCCTCTTGATTGCGGAAGTCGGCGGGAAGGGCTCCGGCAGAGTCAGCCCGGGTCAGAATGGCAGCGTGGGAAGCAGCGGCCGCCTCCCCCGCCTCCTCCGCTCCTCCTCAGCCGCGGGCGGGCAGCCCCCCCACCCCACGCCGGTGTCAGGGAGGCGGCTCGGCGGCCGGGGCAGCCCCGAGCGCATGCAGCAGGCGGGCGGCCCGGCACAGGGCTCGGAGCCCGGCGGGGAGCGGGGCCCCCCGGGGCCCGCCGCCGCCACTTCGCTTCTTCGGATCTCCCCAACCCCGACCCCGCCGCCCCCTCCCCTTTTCCCCTCCCCGCGAGGGTTTTTGGGGTTAAAAACTGTCGGCG